>CCAG010023542.1:0-18312 GCA_001077435.1 Glossina morsitans morsitans
TTTTTTTTTTTATTGGTAAATAGCGGTACTTAAAAAAGGCGATAACTAAATGTCAGTTATTTATTGTATAATTTTAAAGAAGATTTAAATTTATTTGCGTTCCTTATCTTTTCGCCTTTGTTTTCTTTCTTCTTCGTAATAAATATTACATAATTACTTATTTCTTTTACAATAATATTCCTTCTGATTAGCAATTTCAATAATCAATAATAATAATAATAATAATAATAATAATAATAATAATAATAATGTTAATAAAAATAAAAATGAGAAAAAGAAGATCTGAACGCGTTATACAACTGTACAGTAATGATGAGGAAAAGTGTATGTTACTTATATATAAATATCAAAACTTCTTGTTAAAATTTTGCTTTAATATATTTAAGCAGACGCAAGCATTCTTTTTTCTTTTTCTTATTCTTTTCTTTTTTAATTAAAATATCAGATTTTTTTTTTTAATAACTTAGAAAACTATTAAGAGCCTTTTTTTTTGAATGGTTATTCATCAAAATTATAATCGATAATTGAAAATTTCTATTTTCTGTTTTTTATTCTCTTCAATAATAAAGGTCGATAAAATAAATTTTTATTTAGGATTTGTTTCGCCTGTTGATTCCTAATACTCGCAATAGGTTTACGTTTTCCAATTATTTTGACGACTATTACTGGGCCCTGGAGCCTGCGGTGGTATCATATCTAATAAATATTGTCGCTGCAATTCGGCAGCTCGTTGTATGTCAGCTAATGATGTCGTTTGATTTTTGGATGACGTTGCCGTTGAAGACGAAGATGATGAAGCCGAAGTTTTCTTATTGGTAAAGGCTACAAAAGGGTAATATAAGCGCAATGTTTTTTTTTTTGCATCATCTGTTTACAGATAAAACAAGTCTTAAGAAACTTACCTGCTACCTGAGCAGCTTGAGCCATAGCCATTTGATAGGAGTACAGTAAGGGAGTGAACTGCATCATGTGTTGAGGGTTCGTGGCCAAGCCTTGTCCCAATGCTATAAAACAAAAATAATAGAAAAAAAAAATTCTTGTTTTTTTCTTTTGTTTTTTTTTTTGCTTGGAAAACAAAAATATTAAAGATTTACTCGTCTATTATAAATCAATCTTGAAAGTCGTAATTAACATGTAGAAGATGAAGAGCAATCAATAATAAAACTGAAAGCGAACATCTAGCAGATGTACAAATTAAAAATATAATAAGCATTTTTATCATTTTTATATGTTAAAATATAAATACGTATAGATGCATGCAGAGCGTTAAAAAAAAAGAAGAAGGATATATATACGTTCCGTTTGGGAGGAGTTTTGCTATATCTACCAAGAATATCTTATGTAATTGTAAGCAATAATGTTCGAAGTTGTACACTCCGACGACTTATTTACTTTTGCAGTCGATTCTCGGATTTGGTATAGAAATTTTATTAAGAAAAAATGAATGACTTAACGCGGATTTCAATTTCAAGGTTACACCAGATTAGAGAGCATCATATTCATGAACACATTATTTCATAGAACAGACCGATAGACGGACAAGTGTAAACTGAATTCGCTGTTCACACCTATGAATTTTTCAATGGATATTTCTGTATATACGCAAATCGAGTGTATACATATATATATATATATATATATATATATATATCCTTTGATGGGTATAAAAGTGTAGTTGGAGAGAGATCTACTGATTTTGTAGAATTGAATGCACACACTTTTCATTAAGAAAAAAAGTGTAGGCTTTAAGCTGCCTGGAATTACATAATCGGTTGCCGGTAAACGGTACTTCAGTTAGGAAGAGAGTTTCAAATACTTATGGGAGAGAAGTATTTTAAAAAAGTTTGCGAAATTTCCGGAAATGAATGAATAAATTTTAGGTAATTGCGCTTAAGAGAAAGTAACGGAGGGACGGAGTTACTTTTACAATTAGGAACTTATTTTGTTCGCTTCACAACTCTTTCAATTTTCTTAAAATATATCATATTGTTAAGAATAACAGTAATAACAATAATAATAATAATAAAAATAATGCTATTTATAAATAGTGACCGACAAACACCCGAAGACCATTTAAAAGACAATAAAATTACTTCTTCTATATATAAAATGAGAAGATTAAGGACACCTTACTTAACAAGAGGAGTAGTGAGTGTTTCTCTATTGTTTATATAAACGAGACGATAAAATTTAAATGCCTTCACAATTTGAACTATAGGTTGAAGAGAAAAGATTAATGTCTGAAAGTATGTTTCTATACCTATGAACACACTGACTATAGTAGTCTCGAGTGTAATCACAAACGCACAACTTATTTAAAGCACAGAACACAAAAAGGCTTTTGTAGGTTTCGAAGTAATTTGCTTTGAAGGGAGGGTATAAAACTACATTATACCTAGGAGGGGGGCCCAATACACATTTTCCCACAAGAGTTTCTATTATATTTAATAATTTCAAAATATCTGTGAGAGGAAGCGAGAGAACAGATTTTTCTTATTCTTTTTTTGTGCTCTTCTTCTTTCTTTTTCTTTTCTTGCAATCTTCAGCTTTTTTGATTGTTTTTTAATATAACTTCAGTTGGTCCGTTGTTCAAGCTTTCACTTTCTTCAATTGTGTTTTTTTCTACTCTCACATTTCAATAGATTAGATAACATTTTTGGGAAACCTGTCAATAATGCCAACGTAACCTCGTAGATTATTTGTATGACTAATAAAAGATATAAATAGACGCTAACCTCTAAGTAATTGTTGTTGAAAAGCTTGCATAGCTGCTGCGGTTGCCGCTGGCGACGCATTGCTTAGAGCTCCCAAATTTGCCGCTGCCGCAGCTGGGTTTGCAGCAGTAGCCGCTGCTGCCGCTCCCAAATTTGCCAAGCCTCCCAGAGCGGCTAAATTGCCCAGTTGACCTAGATTGCCGAGATTGCCTAAACCACCAAGTCCGGCCAAATTGTTGAGTCCCGGTAAGCCGAGAGCGCCTAGTTGGGCTGCTGCGGCCAGAGCAGCGGTCGAATACTTGTCATATTGTTGCTGTTGTTGCTGTTGTTCAACTGCAGCTCTTTGCTGTTGTTGCTGCTGTTCGGCACGATGATGATCACGTTCACGTTCTCGTTCCCGTTCCCGTTCCCGTTCTCGTTCGCGCTCTCGTTCTCGCTCTCGCTGTTGTTGCTGCTGATGATGATGATGTAATTGATTCGATGTCGGATTACTGGGAGTGGACTGTGTTTGGTGGGAGTTGTTACCTCGCGATGATCGTGGCGCAGTCAGCGGTGGTGGTGGAGGCGTCGGCTGTTGATTTATTGGCGGCGGAGTGGGTCGTGGTGTTATACTCGGTGTAGGTGTTTGACATTTAGTTGGTATAACGGTAACTGAAGGTGGTAGATTAACTAAAGCAGCTGCGGTAGAGGAGGCGTGTGCTACCTGCGGTTGAGATTGATGGGTTATCGATTGTTGTTGAGATTGATTTGATTGCGACTGTGATTGTGATGAAACGGAGGCGGCAATGACATGTGTATCCACTGGCGAAGGACTGCTTTGGCTGGCTAAACGTTGTTCGATTTCTTGTTCCTGTTGTAGAGCTTTAACAAAAGCCTGTTTCAGTCGATTGGTATGTTCAGCCTTCAGAGCTTTCTTGACATTCGAAGTGACGCACTGCTCACAAATGACTTTTGGTTCTTTATTCCCTAATTCAATTACATATAAGATGATCAAATTTTTATTAACAATTCGACTGTGGGTTGCGACGGGTGCGAGTCGAAGTATGATTTACCTTGTTTCTCCCATTTCCAAACAGGTGTAAAGTCAACTTTACATTGAGCACAACGAAAAGGAGGTGCGACCGCGGTCGATTTTTTTGTGTTAGTCATCAAATAATCGACCACAGTCTCTAAGCCCAATAGATAGACAAACTCGGTGTTGCTTGGATTCGGTATGAAATGCATCTCCGGTGGTGGAGGTTTTGGAGGAGGAATCTTAAATGATAATGCACCAAGTCAAGTCAACAATGTGCCAAGAGGGCACCAGACATATAGAATTATAAAAATCACGCTTTCAAATATTACCTGCAATAAAGTCTTTTCTAATTGTTTTCTTAAAGCCAATTTTGCTGCCGCTTGCCTCTGAGCGGGAGTTTGACTCTCTTCCCGCGCAGTGGATCGTTCACTCTGCGGAACAAGCAGAAATCAATTATTAATAATAATGCGCTTACGCTCCCCCATATAAGAATAAAAAAGTTTTCACCTTTAAATCACTATGTTGTTGATTTTGTGTTGCGATTGGTGGTGCTGGGGTGATAGATACCGAGTTGCTGATAGTGTTAGGTACCTTTGAATTATCCGATACATTAGGCTGCTGCTTTATTCGATTTTTATGAGATTTTGATTAATTGTGTGCGCGTAGCGATTGATACATGATGGTTGATACATGGTGATGGTAGGGGTTAGTTATTAAATTTAGCGAAAAATGGAAAGAAAATGATTTTTTTCATGAAATTTTATAGAAAATTTCTATTACAATAATAAGCATCGGAATTAATTTTTTGGGTATTGATATGAACTGTGAAATGTATGCACATTAATCATATTGGTAATCATAAAATGTATTGTGTATCGTATATTGCAAGCGGTGTATGTTGGGTGTAATGAACGTTTCTATGTAAGTAGTGAGCTTTGGATAAAAATTTTACATTTCACAATATAAAGATTTATGAATGAACACAGCGCTTACTGCAACGATCACATTACAACAACTCACATTGCGTGATTTAAGTCCTGACGGCGGAGCCGTGGTAGGCGTTATAGTCACCGAGGGTGTAATAGTGAGATTCGGAAGATTGGTTCGAGGTGGCAGAGCATTTGAAGAGCGTGATGACGAGGAGGAGGACGATGACGTTGCTGCTGCGATGCTAATGCTAGCCGTTGACGATCCAGCAGTTAGGGTAGCACCACCAGGCAAGGAGGAACGTGGTGGGGGCAGTATTGTAGTGCTATTGGTATTCGAACGATGCGAAGGTGAAGAAGCAGCTGTTGATGATGTCGAACTGCTGTTGGTTGAGCCGCGATTACTTGTAGCGCTGGGTGAATTTAAAGAATATTAAAATTTTAAATTTTTTTTTCTCAATTAAAACACAACACAACACACACACACACACACACACACACATACACACACACACACGAAAACTTACCTTATGCTAATAGAGGATGAGATGCTATTGCTATTGGAACGATTTGTTTTGGTGTGTGCAGGCAACGGCGCTGCATTGGTGGGTGTTACACTTAGGGCTCCTTTTGAGGTTAGAGCAGCCGGTATAGCAGCTAACGGATTTGTAGGCGATACACTAGTGGGCGTTACCACTAGGTTTTCTTTCATGACATGTTGAGACTGTTTTAGTTTCTTTAATAGCACCAGTTTCGTTTCTTCATTACGTAGATCGTCTCGAAGTTTACGTAATCCTTTCTCGCGTTCTTTTAACTCGGCAGGTGTAAGTTCCTTGATGGGTACGTAGGGTGGCATCTCTTCATCATCTGTCTCGGAGTCTATGTTACCATTCTGTTGCCGACCATTCATGCGTGCCGGCAATAGTACAATATCTGGAGCTTCGGCGTAAGATTTTGGTTCGGTACGAGGCCTTAGAACGCGACGTTGCACCTTATTTTCGTCTGAAACTGGAGATGATGTTGATGTCGTGTTTGAGTTAATCGAAGAAGAAGTTGATGATTGATTTTGATTTGATGACATGCTACTATTATTACTATTACTAGAGGGATCCACACTCATTATGGTGGTGGAAATGTTATTTGTGGCCGTTGTAGTGTTATTACCGCTTGTGATGCTATTGTTCCCATGAACAATTGCTGGCGAAATTGGTGGTGGAGGAGCAGGTATTATGGTCAGTCCCGAATTTTGTGTCAAGGCTCGCAAATCTCTCACTGTAGCTGGCGTGATTGTCAGCGCTGGATCTCGACCTGATCCCAAACTCAAGTCGACGACATCGTCGACTTCCATTTTGGCCATTTTCGCGCGGCGCGTCGTCTTGAGTTATATTCAAATATCTGCAAATTAAATAAAGAAAAACATAAAATGATTCGCTACAACAACAACAACGGTAACAACAAAAACTATTTTCCTCTTAGATATTTCTCGATTTTTCTAATTGTCACCTTTCTCTAATATTGCTGGGAAAATATGTTTGAAATCAAATATGATTTTTTTTTCAAAATTCTCTTGCTTTTTTGACTTGTTCTGACATAATACAGTAAATATAAAAAAAAAAAAAAATCTCATGGGTTCCTATTGATGAATTTTGAATTTTATTATTGAAAAGTGTTTACATTTTTTGCATATACTTATATATTCAATTGTTTTTTTTATGCTCTTCTTCGTAGACGCTACCGAAAAACACTTGTCATTCCACGAGGTGGAATGGGCATCAGTCATTTTCAACCATGACATGTTGTATTCTCTGTTGACTATTATATCTTTCGCTTTGCGTATACTTTTTCTTCTAGATTTTTTTCCTTTTGTCTGAAACGAGACTAACTCTGTTACTTGCTTCTTGGCTCAACATATTGAGATACATTTGCAACAGTAATCCCTTATTTCTTTGACGATATAAATATACAGTTATGGATGGATAACGTATCCACGTATCCACGTATCCACGTATCCACATATCCACGTCTCTATCTATCTATCTATCTATCTACCTATCTATCTAAGTATGTACGATGACTATGTCGGTGTTTGTTAGCTTTAAGTATTTTCTACACATTCAGGTTGCATTCTTGTTGCCAGGACAACAAATTTACAATTTCCTCCTTGCAATGTTACATGTTAAGTAAGAACGCCACTAAAAGACGAATATAAAATCGAATTATATATGTGTGCCAGTTTGTAATGACCTTGACCACTATCGAAATGAAAAATAAAAATTAATAAGAAAAGACGGTGGGCGAACATATTATATTATATTGGATTTATTCAAGTGTGACTTTGACTTTTATAAGAGAAATAACGCAAGGACGTCTCAATAAGTAACACTTGGGAATGAAAAATTTAATTGCTAGCATATACTAATATATATATATAATGGAATACTTTTCAACCAGCGTAAGATCAACCAATTATGTATAAAATACTTTCTCGTCTTTGCTAAAAGGTGCACTATCTTTGCGCTTACGATTGCGCCCTCGCTAAGACACTTTGCATAATTGCGCAATTGTCTTCTCATCAAGAAATAAAAAAATTGATTATAAATATTGAGGAACATTGGAAAGATGTAAGGAGAAACTATGTAATATTATGCGTGTGTGTATGTAGTTGGGCAAATATCACATTAATCAAGATTTTGATAAAATAAGGAATGGCGCGTATGTGATATATCCCTGACAACGCAATGAATTTAAGTTTCTCTGATAGCTTATGGCGTCCTTTAAACCATACCATAACAGAGGTTATTTATGTAGTAGTTTTGCACTTTTCCGAGAACTCTCGCCAAATCAACGCCAAATTCTAAATCGATTTAAGCATGTTCGTCTGTCTGTCGGTGTAATGTATGTATGTGTTCAGCGTTCTCCTGGTTGCAAAAATTAAGCCTTGATCGCCTTCTATCAAGTCAGGAGGGAGGAGAAGGAGGTTCTTGCACGCAAACTGGACGCGTCCACAGTACCGTTTGCTGTTTTCAAAAGCCAAATAGAATGAATTTTTGCTCACTAAGGCCCATAAGCTACAACAACAATAATTCTCAACATTTTCAAGACAACTAATTATTGGTGAACATTTTTGTAATAGAAGTAAAGTTGTATTCCACACAGTATCATTGATCAAATTTTAATCTACGATAGGCGAACCGAATGGGAACACTGGCACGGATCAATCGATCCAAAATTAAACGCTAGCTTATTTTTTTAAAATCATAGTTTTAATCAGTGGAATAATGAACTCAGTATATCGACATAGGCATTCTCCGCTATCGCCAGCAAAAAAAGCATACCGTTATGTAAACCATTGTTCGCACTCATCCAAAGCACATTTGATATTAAGCGGTATTAAATAAACACTTGATATGCAAACAAAACATGCTTAATGTCTTGGTCCGTTTGGTTTACCTTTATGTGTATGGTACATACATTCTTCGATTTACACGATGATTATAATTTAGACTAATTATCTTATATTTTGCAAGCCATTATCGTTGACAAGTAGATGCTATTGTATTCGCGACGAGTTCTTAATATCTGAGAATTAATTCCGTTTTCCTAAAAGTCTTTTATACCATTACAAGTATACGCCGAACCGTAGCGCTCGCTTAGAATAAAAATATGTCCCGATATGACATTAAGATATTTATTTGTAGATATATGTAATGTTTGCCTATTGGAATTCTTTAATAAATCAACGATGATCGGTTAAGAAACTTCTATTTAGAAGTTAAGGCTATCTTGTCGCAAGAACCCCAAACGATTGGTCGGAAACATTATCGTAATTTCTCCGAGATATTAGCGTTGGCTTTGACGAGGATTTTGCTATGGAAGAGGCTTGCCTTTATTTACTCATATCTTGCGACAGCAAGCCGTGCCGTGACTTTCACTTTACGAGGAAGACACCACACACCCAGGTGGTTAATATGTGTTGCAGTTGCCACAAACATTACAATGTATGGGCATCGAAACGCGGAATTATCCGGGGACCAGTTAAGAGCTCAGTTTGCAAGTAGAGCGGCTAATAACTCTTCTATAACACGGTATTCTGTAATACGGTTTCACTGCAATACGAAAAGGAAATTGCGGTACCTCTGTTGTACCCCCACAACACGATGACGGGATTTTTATTTAAAATTTACGTATTTAGAAAATTACATTACGTGCTATGAATGCACAATATGCGAGAAGATCCGCAATTCTATTAAGTAAATATGTATATTAATTAGGTGAATATTCCGAATTTTTTTTGTTTATAAGATGTCTGAGATATGTATATACATACATATATGCGTTTTTTCTATTAAACTTGAGCTTACTTCTATTCTGTGTTATAAGAGTTTACTTCGTGGATAGCAAACAGTAATAGTTTTTATAACCCCCCACTATAAGATGGGGGTATACTCGTTTCATTTTAATCATATTGTATGTAATAACCGAAAGGAAGCTTCAGAGATAAAGTATATATATAGTTTATACATATTCTTGATCAGCGTGAAATTTTGAGTTGTTTTAGTCATGTCTGTCCGCCTGTGTGAGTTTGTTGTTGACACTCTCCTGGTCAAATTGGTCCGAGCAGAAGCCTGCAGTGGAGCATAAACTGAACGCAATTCCGTTTTGCTTAACAAAAATTTAAATAATACATTAGAGTTAGAACCCTGAAATTTTTCAACCTATCGGCCATGCCCACATAAAGTTACCAGTAACTAAATTTTCTTTTTTCACTTTTTTGAGATCTTATGCTTATTTATGATAAAGCAAAAGGGACAGAGAATGCTCAAAATTATTTTATACATTCCTCAAATGAAGATGTATTGACATGGGTATTAAATGTAAGAACTTGAAGAGTAAAATGCGTAAAGCATAGTGTTGGGTATGCGAGGTGCGGCCCCCACCGAATATAACTTTGTTACCTTTTTATTCTTAAAATGATTTTTGCATTGAAGAAAAAATTAGCAAAGCGGATTTGATGGGCATGGCATCCCTAGTAAATCGAAACGATTCTGAGGACAATAATTCTGATGAAGTTTGTGAAATTGAAAATTCTACACTATGAAAAATTACAGGAATGCCTAGGTTTAGCAAAAAAACCTTGGAATTACTTTTCGTGGGTGCGGACCTCAAACTTGAAATACAAAAGGGAGTTGCAAAAATTGCTTAGCTTTTGCATATCACTCCGCCTTTTTGTAGCGTTATTTCTAATCTCACATAAAAGGGTTTTCGCATAATACCGGATTTTGTAGGAACACACAACTACCGTGTTACAGTAGGGGCTTCCTGCACCACCAAAAATTTGTTAACCAAATATCACTGTGCGTATCTCAGTTTACGTGATTATTCATTTACGTTAAAGTACAGCGACTCGTCGTTTTTAACCCTACATCGTCACGAAAAAAAAAAAAATTAAAAGAAACTGAACGAATTTTCTCCCAATCTTTTCCTCTCTATTAACGTATTTTACATTTCGCTATAATTCTATAAATATTTTTTTTGCACAATTTCAGTTTCCACGATATTTCAAATATAATTTTTTACGTAAAATAATGGAGCGATGTATGTTTGCGTATTTGAAAAAATTTGAGGCGATTTTAATGAGAAAGGAAAAAAAACTTCGCCAATGATTCGTTTGGCGGCCAACTACAATAAATAGCGCTACATAACGTGTGATTTAGTATTTATAAGATGAATTGGTTGGTTGGTTGGTTGGTTGGTGCTAAATTTGATAAGCATCTCTAATAAAATATGGCAAACGGTGAGCAGACGGGCAGAAAGGCCGACTCTCAGATACACATATGGGGATGATATAAAAAATATGTTTGTAATGCACACATTTTCTCTTAAAAAAATAATTATAATAAAAAAAAAAAAATTTATTCTAAACGTATCGTTATTGTAACCATCACCACCAGCCATCAGCATTCATTCAACATTATCTTGATGATTATTATCGAAGTGGAAGAAAGGAAAAAAGAAAAAAAATGAAAGACAAGGCAAGGCAAGGCAAGGCAAGGCATGGAAAGGAATGGAAAGGAAACGAGGAGAAAGAACGGGGAAAAACAAACAGCAACACAAATAAAAAGACATACACACTTGATGTCAGCAATTGAAGGAGCGAACATTAACATCGACCACATCGCCTTTATATAAACATTTACTAGTGCCATGCATTGAATGATGCAGTTAGTGGCAGAAAAACCTTGTTTGTCGTGTTAGGCTGTGTGTAAAATACTTTACTTTTAAACGTATTTCATGACACTTTCAAGAGTGCAGTTGTCTATACACTAAGTTATGTGCATATACACGATACCTATATACACATACAAGGTACACATCTATATCTGTGTTTATTTGTTCCCATAATAAAAAGAAGATTGGTTGTAGCAATACGAAGCACAAAGTTGTGCCTTACAGTGCGAACGCTTTCATCTTCTCGTTCTCGTTCTCGTGTTCTTGATGTTTGCTTAGAAACTAACAAACCGACCTACGACCACTCCGCAAGCTATTCTGTCAGTCACAGACTCAATCTGATATTTAGCCATTGAGCCAGTTATTTGCTTAGCTGGTGCTTCTCTCTTCATTGAAACTCCTCATTCTTATTCCTATATTTACTACCGAAAGGCTCGAATAATACACGTTCTTGTAATTCGTTTGCAACACCTACAATCAAACCTTGGATATCTTAGGAAATGTACACATTCTTGATCGATATCTGAATTCTGAATTCATGTAGACATATCCGCCCGTTCGTCTGTTTGTTGTAGAATTATAATATCCCGCATACACATTTGGCAAAAAAAAAAAATGCAATTTTTTATATTTTGGACGTTGAGAAATAGGTGAACTCGATGTAAGCCCACGGTTAGTGAGAACACCACCACTTTTTCAAAACCCAAACAGTCACTTTAACAGAGAAGGAGCCATAAAAATTTCTACGAATATTTTATGGGTGATCCTATGAAATGGAAGATCTCGTCCAGCCAATAGTATATCTCAAGGGGATGGGTAGAAAAGATTCAACCACAATCGAATATAATTTTCTTATTTGTTTAAATTTATTTTATGATTGTGCAATGCCATTTATTTGGTTGCTTTCCATCCTGTTGTTGTTGTTGTTTACTTATTTATTTAATAGGTGCTTGCATGTATTTTGATCAGTGACATCTATTGGTGAAAATGATTAAGTAATGCCTGGTATCAATATACGTAACAGTTAAATTGGGTGATTTTGATCTTTCTCTATATCAAATAAAAGTTTTTCAGGCGTTCGTATACAGGCGCTAATCATGGAACGCTCAAAATTGCATTTTCGGCATTCATTACATTTGTTGTTTGATTTGAAGAAATCCGCTGCTCGGAGGATGGTACGTTCAGCTGCAACGGCCAACATATTCGCCAGAAACAGCGCTTTCTGATTATCCATTGTTCAGATCTATGTGGCATCACTTGGCTGGCACGCGACTTCGAAATACTGGACAAGTGAGAAAATGGGTCTATGATGGGATCGCCGCCAAACCAGGATATCGCTATGTTGCCATAAAGGTGGGCAAAAGTTGCAAAAAATTATGGAATATATTTTGATTCATATATATTGTGCCGATTTCTCTCAGTAAATGCCTTTTTCAAGTGAAAAAAATGACCAAAATACATACAAGATCCGTGCCTTTGATCATAACTCTCTATTTTACCAAACAAATGATATCTTTGGAAATCATTTTATATCAAATATTTATTCTTTATTTAGAATTACTCGAAAATCGTGTAATTTGGTGGAAGGTATCTGTGTTATTCCAGCACCACGTTCTTCCGACGTTACCTATATATTTTTTTTATATTTTCTTTTTTATTTTATTTTTTCTTTTTTTCGGAAGACAAGGCATAGTTGTCAACACTGTCATTCCTTTCGTGGATACAGAGCATTTAGTTGGCCAAGTATTTGATTGTTTTTTTGACTTTTTTTCGCTTGTTCTTCTTCTCCTACTTCATTTTCTTTTTTTCGCTGCCAATACACTTTTTGTTTATAAGTTATGGATGATAGCCGTAGTCGCGAAACAAAGCATTAATGTGGCTGCATATAAATATATATATACTATACTATACTATATATATATATATGTATATGTATATATGCTCAACTAATGCACAACATATAAAACATATGCAACTCCACCATTTCTGTGTTTTGTTTTATTCGCATTAGTTGCCGTAACTTGTTACTCTAAGTGCTTTCCTATGTGCGCCATGTGCACTTTTTCTCGGTTATATATGTTGTTCAAACGTCTATGGTCGTGCTCCACATTGTTGTTGCTATATCGTTCTTTTTATTCTCTGAGATGGCCTCTGATGCCTGGCCGCCCCCCGCTTGTTTAATTGTTTGCTTATAAGTTGCCACGTTCAGTTACTGCACTAGCAGCAACATCAAATAATATGTAAAGAAACAGAACAACAAAAAATGAAAAAAATCATTCTTGCTTGTAGTCTCTTGTTCGAGTGACTGCACGAGCGGCCTTTCTTCTATACCGTATATTAACGTGTTTGCGCCCCTGATAACGTCGTAAGCTATATGAGGTTTTGCGTTTTTTTTGCTTTTGTCTCGTCTGGTACTGTGGCAACCAGCAACTTGATCTGTTTTGCTTTTCATTTGATTTTATAGGCATATCATCAACGTGGTCGTTCATCAGCAGCATCTTCTCTGCCGTCGCATATATTGACGATGTTGTTGTACTTAAGCACACATACCTGTGTAAGTAAGTAAACCTTCCTTGAAACCTACCTATCGATTTTTTTTTTTTTTTCTTTTTTCTTGTTTTGTTTAAAGAGTCATTACATTTCGGTTGTATGCATGATTTTCAATGTTGTTTTAGCGATATTCCAAATTGCATCAAATGTGTCGCCGTCTTGGGCGTCATCTAAGTATTTCTCATTCCTTATAAACGTGTTCATTGATTTCTTCCAGCAGATCATGCGACAATTTAACACTCAAATGCAATTTTATACATATATGTACGTATATACAAATATAAAAATAAAAAAATTTTATTAAAAATTTTAATAACATTTTTATTGTTGATTATATGCATGCATATATATATAGTGTTCTTTAAAAATTTCTTCTTTGGGTTTATGCATAGTAACTACTTAAATATGTGTACAAACACTTGTTCCAATTAATTTATTTTATTATTTTTCCCCTTTTTTCTATGCGGGAGCATTAAGAGGTTAAAAACTAATTTGAAATACGGGAAAAATGATTGTTTCAAAGTTTCCAAAGACTTTTTATTTTTATTCCTTCAGAATTCATTTACAAAACGATTTTTCAAAAACGATCAAAAATTCAAAGTTGAAGTTTTTCATGGTAAAACGTATAATACTTTATAAGACAATGGCAGTACGCATTAAGGGAATGTACAAAATGACTATAACGAATAAAATTTTGCAAATTTCAAAAAACTTATAGCGTGGTGTAAGGTAAAATTTCACAGCTAAGCTCATGTGTCCGATGGCAACTTGAAGATGTAAGTGAACTATATTTGGCTGTAAGCAAAGTAAACATCTTTAACAAAAACAAGTAAGAAAGTTATATTTGGCAGAGCCCGAATCTCGCATACCCACTACTAGGCTTTTCGCATTCTACTCTTCAAGTTCTTTTAGTTGATACCCGTATCAATACATATTCATTTGACGAATGTATAAAATAATTTCGAACATTTTGTCCTTTTTGCTTTATGATAAATAAGCAGCATAAGACCTCAAAAAAGTGGAAAAAGAAAATTTAATAACTTTGTCAATTTTTTCCGTTTTTACACGTAAAAGGTGAAGTGTGGGAAATTTCAGCCTTCTAACTTTAATAAATTCCGCGTAACGAGCAAAATTCCTCCTCAAATTTTTGTTAAGAAACACGGAATTGCATTCAGTTTATGCTCCTTTGCTGGCTTCTGCTCTGACTAATTTGATCCATTTTCAATACAAAACTATGTTCCAGTCTTTCTACCAAATCTGAAGTTGATATCTTGATTTTTGTATCGAGGAGACTGCCAATAACAAACACGCACATACGGACAGACATGGCTATATCAATTCAGAATTTTACTCTAATCAAAAACATATATACTTTATAAGGTTTCTGAAGCTTTCTTTTGGGTGGTATATACATTATGGAAAAAAATAAAATGAACGTATCCTCATCTTACAGTGGTGGGTATAAAGAAAAAAAAAAAAAATTAAATTTTCGTATATTATTAGATAGGATATTTTTCCATTCTTGTGCTGCACGATCGATCGATACGGAGAATAGACGTGGAAATTTCCATCGTTCTATCTGTTTTGCACACATTTGATGAGTAAAAAAAAAAAATTTTTTTTTTTTTAAAACAATAGTATTCTCGATTATTATATTACTGTAGGCGTAACCTTTGACCGATGTGACCCACTTTTAATACAAGATCTTCCAGTATTTTAATAAATTTTACCACGGCGACAATATTTACACGGACGGGCATGCTAAAACCAATACAGACTACATAGGCAACCGACCAGCCACCAATAAAACTTAGGCTTAGGCCCGTTAGAAATATTTTTCTTGCATCGATAGTTACATTTTTGTTTGCCAAACATCCGTAGGATTAGGATTAATTAACAAAAAAAATTTCGACAAACGTTACGTGACGAGCGAAACGATTGAAACGATCGTATAACCTAAAGAGCACAAAAACCTTTGCTACGTTTGAAAGTCAGCCTCCTTTCAGGATTTTAAGTGAACGGAATTTTGATTTAATTCTACACTTTCCCTTTTTGTTATCTGGTTTTTGTTCTATTTGGTGCGTGTAAGAATTCTTTGAACACATTACTCAATAAGGTTGTAGGGTGGCATATGTCTTTAGGAGTTTAACGTCCGCACCTGGCATGAAGCCATAATCAGACGGGTTCCCTAGAACTATTGGCAATGTTTCTAGTTCGTTCGAGGACCCCCCGACCAGTAAGACAATCCCCATTGAAAGGGTCCTTATTATGCTGAGGTACCGAAATACAAAATGGATGTGGGCCATTTTATCGCTTACTGGTTTGCGTCGAGGCTTTATCTAAACACCTCTTAGATAGTTGCCCACGAAACTTCGGAGTAACCACAGCCGCCATGAATATTCCCCGAGCTGGGGCGTACCCAGCAATCAGGTGAGAAGGCATTCTCTCGACAATCAGATTAGTATTGGAACAATCTTCCTGCCAGGAGCAATCCTACTTTTAGTCGTAGAATGTTGACGAATCCATATGATTTTTAAATAGTACGAGCCCTCAAACGAAATGTGTCGGAAATTTTATGTCGAACCGAGCATTGCTTTACAAGTTACAGTTGTTTTAGTGACTGGTCTTGCTTTTAACTTTAAGCAAATAAAAGAAAGACGTTTTTTTTGTTGTCTTTTTATCGTGTACTGTTGGAATTTGGAATGGATCGCAGCAATTCAAAATTTGCTCCATTTGATCACCTTCAGCCACCGACAGATGTATTCTTGTCATACTCCATTTACAGCATTCGTCGTCGTACAAACACAATCCTATATAAAAATGCTTTAATTCTCTATAGCTGTGTAAATGATGTCAGATCTTGTCTATATGGATCATAGCAACCAGGCCAGGTAACAAATGCTAATTAATTGCGCATTAACTGTTTTGGTCGAATTCTCTATCCGAATTCCATATAGATGCATAGTTCAAGAAAAAGAGCAATTATATGCAAACGCACAACAAGTCTGTTTTAGTTACCAATCTATATTTAATAGATCCGTTTATATTTGCTTTAAGAATGATTCTTCTCAACGGACTAACAAGTACTTTGACCCGAGCATGTATTCCGTATAGATGCTAGGTATCTAGGGTTGTTTGTCGTTTGTTTTTTTTTTTTGCTAGTTTCAATACAATTTTTTTTTTTTTTTTACTCTTCTTTCATATTATTTCTCTTATTAGTTGCGATTGCAAGTGCTAGTTAGTTGCTGCTATATAATAACAGCCACACACAAGTTTATTCACCTTCATGTGAATGTTTTAATGCCACGAAATCACGTTTTAACAGCTTTATTAAAAAAAAAAAATAAATAAAAAAAAAATTTTTAAAGAAAAAAATTTAAAAAAAAATTTTTTTTTTTTATTTTGTTATTATTATATAAATTTCGATATTGGTATAAAATCTGATGAGATTAAAGACTTGATAACGCTAAGTAAATACGATAAATGCTTATTATATATGTGCGAGTAGTATGAATCTAATGCAAACATATATCATAAATTGACTAAATGACTAAAGACGAAAAAGATGACAAAGACGACGAGGAAGAGTAAAAAAAGCAAAAAAAGATGTATATCGCGAGTGTAAATGTAGAAGCAAAAATAGACAAGAAATTTTTTTCATTTATTAGATTCACATTTTTTGCAAAGTAAAAAAAGAGATGTATATATATATATACATATATATGTATATAAAAAAAATTATAGATAGAAAGAAGTTTCCAGAAAAGTAAAAAGTCGATCTGTCTTTTTGGCAATTACAAGAATAGGCTTAAATGTATATACGTGTACGTAGCCGTGGATTATAAATAATGTACCAGTTTATGAATAGATTACCTCCCTCCCTTCCATCATTTGAGAATAGTTTATATAATAAGTAATGTATTTGAAACGTGATGTGCAAATTAACTGAAATCATTACTTTCGAATATAAAGAAAAAGAAGAATAAAAAAATAATAATAAAAAAAAAAAACAAATCGAGCATGCACGTTTGTGTGTAGGTAGATAATTAATATAATGATCTTTCATACATATATAAAAAAAAAAAAAGAAAAAAAAAACAGCGCATACACACGTACACACACACACAAGCATGTGTGAAAGGACGGACACAATTACATGCAATTTACTTAAATATATTTTATTTTTATTTGAAATCTACACACACATAACCATACATAATGAAATTTGCACTAAAGCAACAAAACACCTAACGAAATAACATAAATAAAAAAGAAACTTTCAACTACAAGAAGTAAATGTATCTGCGGCGATAACAACGCAAAACCATTCAAATACTCGGTAACTAAGGTTATCTCAAAAGTACAGTTGTGCAAGCAACGTAACAAACAGACAGGCACACTCAAATTGCATAAGAAGAGAGTGTGAGAAGAGAGCTATGGGGTGAATATATATGTACAATTAATACACACACACATATACATATGTATATATATATATATATATATATATATATATATATATTTACACATATGTAAACAAATATATATATATATACGATCTTATATATATATACTTTATGTTTGACATATAAACTATATAAAATAAGAAAAAACAACGAGAGTAAGAACGACGAGAACGATGACGACAACAATAACAACAACATCAAAGGTATATGGTGATGTGATGGTATGTACAAAAGTATGCATCATCTACACTCCTATATAATATATATATATATTTACAAACACACAAACGCACCCACACACACACATACACCCATACATACATACATACGCACACACACACACACACATATATATATATATATATATATATATATATATATATATATAAGGCTGACGTCTGTATATAAAAAGC
>CCAG010023549.1:0-24144 GCA_001077435.1 Glossina morsitans morsitans
TTTTCTAAATAGTTCATTTGTACTATACTAACGTAGCCATTACACAACTCAGTGTATCTATGTATATATATATATATATATACAACATTTGCAGCCAATCTGACGCGTATCACAAATTTTGCGTTTATTAGATCGTTGATTAAGTCAATGATTTATTTATAGTTAGTGAACGAATAAAATAAGTAAAGTTTTTATAACTAAATTGAAATAAATTTTTAAAAACCTACGAAATTTCATCAATCTAAGAAATCTTATCAAAAAAATCATGACAAAGCGTAAAACTATTAAAGATGTGCAACAGGAACTTGCTTCGAGCCTTGGTTTTGGCGACCGAATCATTTGGGACTTGTAAGTTATATTTCTATTTATACATGTTATCAACTATTAATTACAAATATTTGCGACATCAGCTATAAAGCCGACGGAAGTCAGGTTTTAAAAAAAAAAATTCAAGAACTTCTGCCGGATCAATCGAAAGGCCAACAGTCAGTTATAAAACGGCGTGATGATCTGTTTACAAACGTTTGGAAACAAATTAAGAATGATTTAATGTTATTTATGTTTTATTTAACAGTGAAAAATACTTGTAGGAAAATATCATTACGGTTCTTTATTTGCCTCCATATTTTATGTGGCTGTTACAAACGACAAAGAAGCAGAGCAAGCAACAGAATTTTCTGTACATCCCGTATTTCGAATTCGAAAATGTGTTGGTGTGTGTTATTAAGTGTGCTTAAGTTGATTGGGAAAACATTGATTATTTTTTCCTTTTCAGCGGAAGATGATAGTACAGATTGTTGTATGGTTTACGTAGACGAAGAAGGGCGTGTTTATCAAAACTGGCAGTCTTATGTTAACGAAAATGTTTTACCACCTGGGTGCATGGTGACACCACATTGTGGTGTATACAACTTTGAAAATGGTCAGGTTGTATTAGCAAGATATACCACACCAAATGGGACACCAGAAGCCAAATTTTTGCAAAAAACTCAAAATCGTTTATCTGCTGTGGGTTTCGGGGCTGCGTATGTACCAATAATAGGTATGCTTTTTCCAATAGCCGCACCAGTCGCCGCTGCATCCACTCTAATCGCCGTTGCGACGGGAACAATGTCAGCCGTTTTTTCTGCTAAAAATTTAAAGGACCGAAGTGATCATCAACAATCTATAGACATAACAGATCGGGACGCTCGTGGTAGCTGGCTTGGTGTTGCATGCGGAGTAGTTGGGCCAACATCGTTAGGAGCTATAAAATATATGACAAGAATGGCAACAGCTGGCAAAGCGACAACTGTAAGTTGCTATAATGATTTATTTTAACCATTTGATAGCACTTTGTGTCTTTTATCCGCACAAAAGGGCCTTGAATTTTTCGTTAATAGTATGAATATTACGTCAATTGTACTGTCAGGAAGTGGTCTGGGAGTAGGTATATTGGATTTAATTTTGGTAAGCATAGTGAAAACAAAACATTTAAGAGACATAGGCAACTTTTTCATATTCGTAGAAATGCGACGATGGCGATGATGTCTCAACGTTGGATGTCATGCAATTGGCGGACTCTTTGGTGCTGTTTACACATTCTGTTTATAATTTTCAGATGGCTTCTAGCATCGTGGACAACGCTCTTAACAGTCATATTAAAAAGTACAGTGATGCACTTAGCAATCGTCAAAGGTAATACAAAAATCTTATTTTAATCAGTTAAAAAAAGCAAGATATGCAACTAGAGAGTTGCTGTTGAGTTCAGTTGGCGGTTCATTAGCTTTGTCGTCATTGCAAAACAAACCGTATTGGGTATTGTTTCGAATCCGATATTTTAAATGTAGACCTGTTCGTCTGTTTCGTACCAAATAGAGAGAAAGTTCACAGAAAACAGCTAATGCCAGCTTTCAAACACTTTCCTATAAAAAGTTTCCAAGTCTGTAAAAATATCAAACAGGCTGCAGGTTAATACTGGTGACGTACTCAGTCACCGACAGTCATCCATGTATATTTATGAGGCCATCTTATAATCGCAACTCATATGTATTATTAGTACCATAATATTTCATTTCTGTTTGGTGTAGTATTCTTCTTCTTTCTGTTTTTTGGTGTAGATTTCTTCCTCTTTCTGTGTTTTGATGTAGATGAATTGGCCTTTAAAGAAAACAGATTTTAAATTAAATCAAAAAGTTTAAGAAAACCTATTTTTTAGTAGGAAACGGCGCTATTGTAGATATAATATTGGATAATTTTCTGTACCCTATACCAGCGGGCTTCGAACGTATTATGCTGGAACAATCTTTGCTCTAAAGCATAATTTAAAAAAGTAAATTTAAGTATATTTCCTTATGAAGGACCTGCATTCCTCCTTTAATTTATATGTTTCTCTAGTCTAATCAAAGAGAACAGCAATAGAGTTTACAAAATAGTAAAGTCAAATAATCATTTTTTACCTATTGTTGCTTTATAATTTAAAAAGGGATCTTGGATTAAAGAAAAAATTCTTCTGAGAATTGTTAGAATTAGAAACTTTTTAAAAAGTATATAAAAATAAGAAAAATGATGAATAAAAAATCTCTCTCATTTGTTAAGTGAGAGTAAGTTCCATTTATAATTTAGCTACTTGCATATATACTGTTATTGTATTTTTGTGCATATACACTTCTATATCTACCACAGTGCATACTCACTTACAACCACAGGGGATATCTTCTGCTTTGCAGAACTTTCCCGATACAAACAATGACAATGAAACAACAAGTGCTAATTTTGGTAATCTGAGAATATGAGAATAATTCTGGTAGTCGATGAATTGCAAAATGACTGCTCCTCGTTAACAGCGTTACTACTGTTATCCAATTGCCATAGAAAGGTCGCCTAGGCAAATAGGAAAACCACGCAAATTTATTATGTCTAATTTTTACATTTTCTTTCGTTGGCCTAATAATCAAGATCCCGTTGCTAAACGAAAAAAGGCATGTGGCTCCTTCGCAAAATACTTCTTATATTTGCGCTCCGTTCTTATTTATATTT
Organism: Glossina morsitans morsitans; assembly: GCA_001077435.1. Taxonomy (NCBI): domain Eukaryota; kingdom Metazoa; phylum Arthropoda; class Insecta; order Diptera; family Glossinidae; genus Glossina; species Glossina morsitans. The sequence goes on from CCAG010023549.1 coordinate 3,019, forward strand.
GCTCTTCACATTTATGCTTAAATGACCGCAATTTTGCTTAAACGGCCGCAAATATGCTTAAAGCTTTCTCAGTCTCTTAAAACTAAGAGCTTTCTCTAAATTGCATCGGTCCACAGTTCGGAGATGCCAATAGCAGACCCCTTGTATAGATGGTTTATATACTTTAGATATATGCAAGCATACATATATATATATATACGGGTGTATACATGATTCTACTGTAGGTATATGAAAATATATTATATATTGAATGATTCTAAGCGGCTTTTAGAAATGTAGGTTTCATGAAAAAGATAACATTATATTGCTTTTCATTTGATCTATTATTATTATTATTATTATTACGCAAATTTAGCCAGAGAATAAATTCTCAGACTAAAGTCTTAAAGCACTAGCATCTAAGGCTTTCGGCTTTTATTTTTTTATTAATGTTATTATTATTATTGTTATTATTAAAAACTCTACCGCACTTGAGATTTGAACCCACGACCATTGAATTGCTAGTCGAGACTCTTGCCTACTCGGCCACTCAGGCGGATCTGATCTAATTTTCAGGGTAATTTTAAAATTTTCAGTAAATTTTCAGTGATTTATATTTAAATTATTCGGAAATTTTTTTTTTTTTTTGGTTAACATATAAACTTAAATATTTAAAGAAAAAATCGAAGAATTATTTTAATTATTTCAAATAATCTTATGCAACTTTAGAAAACACAGCAAATTTTTAAGGCACGATTGTTTCATGGAAGTGAAGAATAGTTCAACTATTCCATAAATCGTATGTATTCGCATTGAATTTTTAGATACAATTAGAAATATTCCTGGTGGGTATGCATAAGCACACGATATGTCATGCATGATGGTTGCCTAATCAACTATCTGCATAGAAATGGTATAATTCTTCATAAAACATATAAACTGTTCTCTTATTCACATTATATTAATATGATAATCGACAGTCAATACCGTCTTGTGAAATCCTACTACTATTTGGTGCATATATGCAAACGTGCTAAAATATCGACTTTATTATCTAATTTGTTCTTTATTATATTAATTCTATCAAATCATTTTTTTATGAACTTTGAAAATTTTCGTACTTAACATGATATACTTTAACATATAAGCAAACTTTGAAAGGTCACTGTGGGCAAACCATGTCCTGTGAACAAACGAGACTAGCACAGCGAGAATCTCCTACTAATAACCTTTAAAACGATGTGCAGCTTACATTATGCACGGTAGTCAAATCTGCTCCCTTTGCTTTAAGCTTAGGATACTTTCGCGGATAAATTCGTTTGGGTTCTGGCCTGTGCTTCAATAGGGGCACAGACGGTAACGTAAGAGGGGATTGAAAAAGCCAAATAATAATGCGCATATTAACAACGGCGGCACCCCTCTGTCTCATTTGCACACGCAGTTGTAAAACATTAAATTAGCATATTGCCAACTAGTCAAATTGAAAATAACTAATCAGAATGATATTAAAATTAGAGTATTGATTACCCTTGAAAACGCTTGCGCATCACATAATCAATCACATTTTGGCAATCGACAAGGCCAGGCGTAGAATATCTTTACGCCATATATTAGAATATAAGTGCTGATATTACATTTAACCCAAACCGAATAATATATTTTAGTTAATTAATTAATCAACGCACTCATTTATTTTTAATCATTTTTATAAAAATTTCAGTAAAATGTTTAATAAACTTTCTAAGGAAACCACCCGAATACACGGTGGCACTCAAGGCAAAATTGATATTATACGCAATATTAACGACATACCCGACCGGCAGTATCTCAATGACCTGTTTAAAATTAACAAGCAATTAAATGAAAATAAAGTACGCCCAGCATTTGCATCGAAAGGCCAAGGTATAGTATTGAATAATGACGTGAAGGTAGATACCCATGTTCTACGACAAAGTGTTCAACATCAAAATGGGCCCAATGTGCTTAAGTCTGTAATAAAATCGATACCAGAAACTATATCAACAACCGCCAAAGTTAGTTTCACTGCACATAACCCGACCCCAAATCCCATTCGGAACTGCGATATCTTCCAACTAGCGAATGGTGCAAAAATTTGCCTTGAGGAGTTTGGGAGTCAGTTTCGTGAAAATATCTACGATTTCAAAGAATGGAGTAACTTAACAGAGTTTATTGCGTCGAAGTTTCCCGAAAGCATTATCCGTTTCCTAATGAATTTGTCAAAAACATATATTGAAAGATTACTTGATTGCCGTGAAATGGGTCCCCAAAAATGTACCCGTACAGAATCCATTCTTTTTCGTACACTAAAATATTGTTATAATAAATCGGGAGAAGTTCAAGATTTTTATTATTTTTTCTCTAAACGGGATGAAATTTTAAAGCACCTCGACGGGTTGATCAAATGGAGCACAAAAATTCAATCCATCCATCCAAAACCTATTACAAAAAAATCATTGCAGCCCTCTAACTCAGATAAGAAGTTTCCTGATTCCACTACAAGTAAAAATGCTCACGCAACCGAAATTCAACCGTCCAAAGAGGATTTGCCTACGCTACCTAATCCAAATGAAGAGTTTCCCGATTTCTTCAATGTTGCAGAAAATGGTGCATCCATTTTCTTTAAAGATTTCGGGCTCGAATTTTTAATTAACACTCTCGATCGAAAGGCATTGTATCGTATAACAGAATTTCTTTGTTCGAACTTTTCCGAGAAAACTATTCGTTTTCTGTTTAATACCACCAGGAGATTTGTTGAGCATTCACTTCAACATTTGGATTTTGAACTAAGAGTAATTGTCACTACAGAATCGATTCTCTTTCGGATGTTTAAATATTGGTATATGAATTTTAATGATGATATTGAGAACGATCGAAGTAAAATTGATGAAATTATAACAAACGTTCGCAGGTATTTCACGAATAAAAAGAATGCCCAAAATATTACTAATACACCAGACAAAGAAGATCTGAAAGAACTACTTAAGTCCAAAAAGCAGTCAAAACCAAATATTAATAGAAGCACAGTGAGGCCGTCATTGCGAAGAAATGAAATATTGTTGAATAAAGAGTTCAACGTAGGTGAAACTGAGCGTCAAGATGGCTCCAATTCGTTACAATCTGTAATACAATCCACACCGGACAATACACTAACAATCGAGGATCGCAATCCTGACTCCGAAAACATAAATTCTTTCACTATTCAAGAAAGTGGTGCAATGATTTCCCTCAGCGAATTTGCAGAACATTTTAACAAGCACATTGTCGATTCAGCTAAAATAAATGGATTAATAGAACATCTTTGCTCAAATTTGTCTGAGAAAACTGTCCGATTTCTACTAAAGTTGACTAACTCTTTTATTGAAAAGTACAGTGAACGGATAGAAGATAAACTTAAAATGATTTTGACCACGGAATCGGTACTCTTTCGAATATTTAAATATTGCCATAGCAAATATGAGAAGAACTTAAATTTTGAATATCTTCGACTTAAACGTGACCAAATTGCGACAAGTATATATTTCATTCTTGTGCCAACGAATCGAACCGACGAGAAAAGAAAAATAAAATGTCAAAAGTGCAGAGGTTTTTATAGCATAAGTAATATATAGTTTTTTACATAAATTTTCTATTCAAACGTGTTATGTTGTTATATCAAGTGCCTTAAATTGATATTGTACCGTGAAATGTCTTTTCACCTTTTTATTTTTTTATATACATCTCAACCATGTTTCTTATAAACTTAGCAGACATTTAAACAAGAAGGCAAGTCTTAGACACCGTAAACTATATATTATTATTAATTGTGGGTTCGTGAAATCGCTTAGTTTATTTAAGAGCGGCACTGAGCGTTTTGACGGCCCTCATAAGCATTTGAAACAAATTGTAGATGAAAATGCTTTGTAGGGATTGCTTCAGATTATAGTTTACAGTTTTTTGCCATTATTGGAACATTTGCTCGTGAATTGTTTTCATTTGTAAAAATGGAATGCGGTCATCAGTTAAAAATATTCATTCTGAGCTTGGGCTTTCTACTTTAATTTCTGTGACTACAAACTTTTCCACAATAGACAGACTGTCGCGCACCTAATGGTTTTGAATTGCTTCAGTAACGCGCACTTCTATTCTTTTGTTATAGAAATAAAGAAAAAGGACAAATAAAATATTTTTTTATGTAAATAACTTCATATTTAATATTTTTATACCCATCACCGAAAGATTCAAAAGTTAATTTTGTCAAAATGTTTGCAGCTCCCAGAAGGAAGCATCAGACACCTCACAAATTTTATAAATTCTTGATCAGCATTAAATTCTAAATCGATTTTAACATGTCCGTCTGTCCACCAGTGTGAGGGCTTTTTGTAAAAACTCGCCTAGTCGCAAACATTAAGCTATCGACTTCAAATGTGACAGAAACATTGGGAGTTCTTGCACGTACATTTGCACTAAAATTTGGTCGTATATTCTCCGGGTGATGTTGTAGTACCTGCTCAAAAATGGAAAAAATTGACCACGCCTTTAAGAACCTCATAAAGTATGTAAAATCTTTTTAAATTGGGAGTGCGCTTACGTACGTCCACCTCTCCATCTGTCTGTCATCGCAATTGTGTAGCATCCCCCGACGCACCTACAACACTTACACACGTGTGCGACAAAAACCTTTATTTTGAGAATAAAAAAAATCAGCTGCACTCACTCTACATTATACAGCATGAAAATTTAGTTCTTTTAGCTTTTTGTCTTTGTTAGGGTAAGATTGATGGGTATAAAAGATTCGGTTACGACCGAATATGATTTCCTTACTTGTTTAAATTTACTTATACATTTATAAGAATTAATATGATTTTTTAAAAGCGATTACATATAAGAAAGTTAAAATTCTCAATTGATTTTTATAAAATGAAATTATGTATGTCAACTAACAAAAGTGAAAAATGTTTCATTATAAAATGTGAGAACATTATAGCCGGGCAAGGTTGGCCTTTCAGTGCTCTACACCACTTAATAATACACCCAATATTACACATTATTTTTATGTTAAGGCATACTTTTCACGAAATATGGAAACCTACTCATCAACCGTTAGTTATTCTTCCTATTCTTATCATTCAGTTTCCGTAGCAGCGGTTATATGGAAAAAATGCCCTGTCTTATCCAAATTCTGCACCATAAATTTAAAATGCTGAAATATTGTTAGCGGTTTTTATTTGCGAAATTCTAAAAATTGCAATAATTTTTTATATTACGTATTTTCGAAATAAGAGAAATTGGTGGAAGAAGTGCTACGACCCGAAACAGGACTTTACGACCTGTCAATTGAATACAGAATACGTGGATAAACATCAGACAGCCAGACAGAGAGACGGACAAGCTTACACTCATTTGGAACGCGATTCCGATCCGATTGGTACGATAATAGGTGGATCTGTCTTAAATCCTTCTGGGTGTTGTAAACATTCCAACAAACTCAATATATCTTGTACCACGAATGGTGTATAACAAGTGCGAAAACTACTATCTAGCGATATTGGTCATCTCCTACCAAAATATAAAGCTTTTTAAGAATTTTGTTAGTTACGATCAGGCCGGTCAACCAACGCCTTTATTCTGAATTTAAAAAAAAGTATTTGTATCTACTAAAACACAGTTTACGCACCCTGTTGACTTTTCAACAAAAAATTTTTATAATAAAGATTTCAAAAATCGGAAAGAAAGAATTGTAGCATTTTATTACTGGTAGTGGTGGGATACACCACAATAATAGGAATGATTATAATAGCAATAATAACAATCATATATATATGTTTGCTTCATTGATTGTGTAAGGAACAATTTTCTCTTTGCTGAGAAAAAAAGAAAAATAACCTTTCGATTGACTTATCGAAAGTCATCCCATTCCTGTTTGATCTGATCTTATGAAAACGTTTTTGCTGTTACTATTTAGAAAATAGTAAGGAATGTAAAACATTTGAATTCTACTTTAATTGAATGAAGCATTCTGTAGCTCCTAAATTTTTTCCTCTAATAGAGAAGTGTACATATAAAAAGTTTTAAAAATTGTCTACGACATTTTTAATACATATATATATTTTGTATATGGTTCCTTTTCATACAGCAAGATATCCATATCTGATGCTTTAGAGAGTGCACAGCTTCTCTGATCTGAAATGCTTCTGTTTAGACTTCTCCACTCTTTTCTATGGGCGGAAAAAAGTTGAGAAGCGCAGGTTATAACAAAAACAAGTAAGAACACTATAGTCAGGCAATGTCTACCATTATACACCATACACCACGTTGTCTAACGCAATTCTTTGTTTTTGTATGAAATTACTACTATGGGTCCTTTTCCTTACCACATATTAAAGCGTAGACTTTTCTGCTCCACAAAGACAGGCTTCAGAATGATTTCCTAATCGATCAGTATAATAAAAAGTGGATCTATCTCAAACTCTTGTGGATTTTACATACGTCCACATACACCTAATATACCCTACATCACAAGAGGGGGCAGGGTATAATTTTCATTAAAAGCCACTAGAATAAAAAGTCCATTTCTACTAAAAAATTCCACTACCAACAAATTCGTCGTAATTTTTTCATTCAACTTCCAATAAAATCCTGTAGTATCGCTTCAATTAAACAAATTTACCACAAGCGCTGAAGCTGATGGAAAGCAAAAATCAAAATGTAGATTGTCTCAATTCTTCACATTTCCAGCGCATCATCACTTGGTGACCGGCCATACGGGCAGCTTGACTTTTCAAAGGAACTGTCACGATTGACTATTTGACCTATTGCTATAGCAATCGATTTGCGTTGATTAAAGCTTGTCTGTCCGTATGTCTTGCGGTCAACCTGCATGTCGCAATTTTTGGGATATTTTGATGAAATTTGGTACATCGACGTTTTTGGTCGACGGTTTTGGATGGGCGGTATTGGAGAAGGTTCAGATCGAGCCGCATTTTCCCACACTTTCCATATAACGCTATATTTTGAAAAGTCGTTATGTGAATAACTGTATTGACCGAAGTAGCGTAGGATATTTGTTGATAGCATACTATAATATTTTTGTGTGTTTTAACGCAATCTCAGCCAAAAATAATATCTTGGTTTAGAGCTTAAAAAAACGATTGATTTTAAGTACACCGCTCGGGTCGACTTTTGAGATGACTTGAAAGTTTAATGAATGCAGCATATTTAACACGATTGAAAAGCTTGATACGTATAGTCCTGGTAATGCAGCTAGAAAGTTTGAGGGATTTGTTTTGTAATTGTCTAACGCATGTATCCAAATGAGAGCAACGATGGAATTATAAATACGTATATCTATATAAACGTTTACGGACAGTCAAAATCATGACATTTATTGAACTAGCGGCCAAATGTAATGATTTTTACTAAATACAGAATCGCATGTTGGGTATACACGAACTTTATTTTTTGTGATCATTTTTTAAACAATGTGCATTTAGAGATGTTCTTAGCGAGAAACTTTCTCTGCAAGTCTTACAAGAGAATGGCTTTTGACCAGTATGAATATGCATATGCGTTCTTAGCACGGACGCATGTTTGAAACTTTTGTTACATTCCGTGCATTTATAGGGACGAAGTTCTGAATGTACTCGCCTATGGTCCCGAAGTTTATCGGATCTTTTAAACGATTTACCACATTGGAGGCACTGATGAGGTTTTTCATCGCTATGTATGACCCGATGCAATTTCATATCTTGTTGTCTAATGAATGCCTTCTCACATAAATCACACTTATAAGGTCTTTCACCGGTATGTTTACGTGAATGCATTTGTAAGTTGCTATGTGTTGTAAACGATTGACCACAAAAATTACATAAATAGAAGTCTTTCGATTTCCCAACTTCGGTTTGAAGCTCTTGTGTTCGTGTTTTCGAATCGTTAGAATGTTTTTCCTTTATATGTTTCTGTAGATCTTCTTTACGGCAGTATTTCTTTGAACATAAATGGCACCCGAAATTTCTTATGCGTTCATTTTTTGGTTTAATATACCTTTCAGCAAATTCGGGACCATGTATAGTAGTCACGTGAATCTTTAAACAAGCTATTCGACTAGTCTTAAAGCCACATGAAGCACAACGCAATTTTTCCTCATCATTCATATGAGTATAGAACTTATGAGCAGCTAGTGTTTTAGAATTCTTGTAGATTTTATCACATAATTCGCAACGTACAGCCAAGTGCTGTTGAAATACTGCTCTATTATCTTTAATTTGTTTATTAGTATCCTGATCGGTATATTTTATATATATTTTCTTTCTTTTATAAGGATCACCCGTAGTTTGTTCTTCTAAGCCGTTCGAACTGTAAAAAGATATATAAAATGAATTGTTTTGTTGTAAGTCACTTTAATTCAGTACCTTTTTGCATCCTCGTCATGATCGCATCTTAAGTTAAGGTCGTTCAGAAAATACTCTTCATTTTGATTAATTTCCTTTTTTACATTTTCCGCTAACTGTTCATGCTTTGTTTCTTCCGTTAGACCGTCGAAGCTTGAAAGCCATTTAGATAACTGCGGTTCTGTCCCATCGCCCACATTAATCTCCGGCGGTTCTGTCTTGATATCTACGCTAGTTTCCGGGGCTTGTGGCAAATCAATTGGTAGTTCTTGCAAACAATCTTCATTTTTTATAACAATTTTTAAACTCCTTGCTCGATTCAAATATATTTCGTGCAATTTTTCCGCCTCTAAGAGGAAAACGTAAATATTTTTTAATAAATTTGCACATTTGATACACAATCTTTGTGGCATGAAAGTTTCTTCCTTATCTGAAGCCTTTGTAGAAAAGATCACATTAGTCCGGATGCATAGTATTCACACAAAAAATACATACGTTATTTCTCAGCAAACAACTTAAAAGCTCTCCATAAGTTTTCGAAAGTTCTGTGTTCAGGGATATACGCTGATACAAGGAATACCGACTGACTTTCGCTTTAGTACATGTCCTGCATTTATTATTAGCTGGTTTTGATTGGGTGGAAGGTAAATATGATTTCATTTTTCTTCTGCTAGTATTGTTTATAGTTTTCTTTGCAAAAATTTTTTGCAGCAAAGATTGCTTACTCAAAAATTGTGTGAATGTGCTGCCAAATCGCAAAAAACACAAGAACCAACAAAAATATGTACAGGCGTCTCTCTTGTAACTCGGCACTCATCAAACACAGTTTCGGTACAAAATTTGAGATTAGAATAGCATTTTGATATAAAGCGGAAGGGATTCTTTTTAAAGTTTTGAAGAGTTGAGACATACTCACCGTTTATTATACCGATCGATTCAGAGTTTCTGAATCGAAATTTAAAGTTTGTCTATCCGTCATGCGATCTTATATTCAGCCTGCAGACTGAAAAATGTAAGATATTTTCATGAAATTTGGTACACTGACTTGTTTTGGACCATGGAGGCATGCTATTCGATTCAGATCAGATCGCTTCCCATGTAATACGTGATTTTGAAAGGTTGTTATATGAATTATCACAGTGCGGTGCGGCATTGAAAGGTTGGTCATGGCCCAATTTTCTTTTTACTTGTTTTTTAAATATATTTTTAGTTTACGTATTTCATCAGAATGGTAAATTTCATATATATATTTTTTTTTATTAACTTGAAGTTCACTTACTTTTTTATATATGTATATATTTGGAACGAAGTTTCAGTTTAGAACTTGTTTTCCGCACTGCATGCCACACGCTTCCTTAATTTATATTATACCCAAGTGTAAATCGTATTGCTCTACATTATACCGTAATTTAAATAAATAAAAAAAAGGAGTTTCATTTAACATGGCTTCGTTAAAGCGCGATAATGTATTTAACAGACAGATGCCGTCATAAAGTGAAGCCTTTGTGTCAGCATTTTAATAGGGCGTGGAGTAGACAAAAAGTGATGTAAGACAAATATTTTATATATGATAAGACGGAACAATTCGTTAGGAAAATTCGCGCAACAAAAATGTTATGTGCTATTTCACGTTCCGAATATGAAAGTAAAACAAACGCAATGATGATGGAGGAGCAAAAAAACTGAAATGAGCCATAAACCATTATATAGATAATACAAAACATTTCGTTACCAACATTTGCGCTACAAAAGGATCATGCTCTACTTGAAGACACAGCAAATACTCTGAAAGAGAATAAGAAAGAATGAAAGAACTGAAAAGAGCACATTTACTGAAGTTTCTGCGACAGATATGCGTGAGACTACTATACTTTGAATATGTAGAACGTTATGCCACGGCAGAAATGTTTGTGTGCACTTGTGCGTGCGTACAGGTATCAAGAGAAGCAATAGAATATTTGCCCTTGGAATTTTTGTGTTTGAACGTTTAATTTCCGTATTTCGGTGCAAACTTTTATTTTATAACTTACCATTATTTTATATCCGTCACCGAAAGAAACTTCAGAGACTCCACAAAGTATACATATACTTCATCAGCATCAAATTCTGAATCAATTTAAACATGTGCGTTTCTCCACTTGTGTAATGCCCACAAATGCACAAATAGGTTTGTTGCCCTTTACTCATAAACTACAGCTGGTAAATCTACAAATATTCGAACATATATTCTATGCGCGTTGTTGTAGTAACTGTACAAAAATGGAAAAAATCGGCCAAGCTTACTTAATTTTATAGAGTGTCGTTTCACTACTTTTTTTTCAATCCTTTTGTAACGCGCAACAGCAAAATTCAAAAATCCCACAATGTGTAAAAATTTTGGCCAATTTCAAATGGGGAATGCACCTAAATATATCCGCCTGTTCATTTGTTCATCTGTCTGCCTGGCCAACTGTGTAGCATCTGGCTTAAAAATTCTACCGTTCGCAAAAATGAAAATTTTCAAAGCACACAACACCCACTCATCTAAGTAACAAAAAATGTGAACACCTTTGTTCTACCATATACATCATATATACTTCCACTTTTATTCTAAAATTACAAAAAATTAGCCCCATGCACTCACTATTATAGAGTTTGACAACTTTGTTTTTTTTTTTTTTTAGGATTACGATGGCGGTCACGGCCGAATATAATTTTCTTATTTGTTGTAAATTGTCACAATTTTTCTAGATATGTCTATCTATCTATTCTGTCTACTTACTATGATTATAACTGCCTGCCCTAGCTTCTACTTTATGCATGATTTTAAAGAAAACAATATTTCGCATATTATATTTTATTTCTATTCATATATACGTTGAAAGCTGCGTATTGAACAGAAGCACTTGACTTAAATTATGCAGAAATACACAAGAAACATATATATGCCGGTTTCATGTCACTGCGGTGGGCTCGTCACTATAGGCGTCTTGATCGAAGTGCAGCTTTAAGTGTGAGGCACTGGGTTCGATTGTTTCGAATTGTAGTAAAATATCACTTTCCAGTCGGCAATAAAACTCTTACCTATTTGGTTTTGGTAAATTTATGTTTATAGTTTTTCTCAAATTAACACAACGGCCCTTTGATTAATGTTAGCGTCCGACTCGTTCAAGGGAAAAAACACGACTGGCTCTGTTAAGCTAAAATAGAGAATTTCACATTCTCTCTTTCTCTCTCTCTCTCTCTCTCTCTCTCTCTCTCTTAGTATTTTTTTTGGCTCTGTTAAGCTAAAATACACTTTTTGAGGCTTCTCTCACTTTTTTGATTTTTGTTACTCACATAATTCCGCTTTTTGACGTTTGTTACTCATATAATTCTGCTTTTTGATTTTTGTTACTCACATAATTCCTATTTTTGATTTTTGTTACTCACATAATTTCGCTTTTTCGCGCTGGTTTACTCAGTCAATTGAGCGACTTTGAATAAAAATGTTTTAAAATGTTTAGCACTGTTTTAAACAGTTCTAAACAGTAGTCATTCTGAGACAAATACATTTTTCATGTGTTCAAGGCGAATTCTCGAAAATGTTTCGACCATGTTTCGACCATGTTTCGGCCATGGCTAAGGAGCGTGGTTGCCCTGCTGTCTTACTTGCGTAGAAACGTAGAACGTGTAAAAGCACCTGTAATAGCATACCTAAAAAACAGAAATCTATGAAATACCATACACTTTTAAGGCAGAAACTTACATTATTGTATATTTTTCCTTTCGGCTTGAACAATATCTATCCTTTCTCTTAGTTTTCTATGAACTGCTGTGAATAATCTATAGTTGCGAAAGTTAGTATATTCTTTAATATTGGATTAATAAAGCTGGCAGTGCTTTACAATTACCGCACAATCGCGCACTAGTAATTCTACCGCAGTGCGAATGCACTCATGCACAGATATAATACGTAGTCATGCGCGTATAAACTTCAGTAAATGTGCCCGTTTCAGCTCTTTTACTCGCACTTACTATCTTTCATAGCGTCTGATTATATTTTGGGTTTGGGTCTGCATTGCGATATAATAACAATTTCTTGGGCAAATGCTGTTAGCCAATTGTCTTATCTTATGTATATACAATATTTTTGCTGAGTTTTATGGAAACGGGATGGAAAAATCAACTTTAGATAGACGGTCTGGTCCATTAGCAATTTGCGCCAAACGAAATTTTCTATTTTTTGCACCTGATTGCTGTAACTTTGAAATAAAATGGAAAAGTATTGACTTTCGTCAATCGAAACATTAGTAGTATTTCAGTGAGATGCAAGAGAGTGCCGCCGTGCGAACATTTCGATTACAGTGAAAGATAGGATTTCGAGCATTGATGATATTTACGCGCATCTTGTCTTTATTGGTCGCGAGCTGAACGCCGTACATGCATTGTCTAACATTGGAATCTCGAGCTACAATCACATTGCGTTCACCATCATGAAAGTCATAATCTCTGAATTTTATCGCAAAAAGTTTATACATCAACGATGGGTGCAAAGTAGCATGACGCTATGGAAAAGACTGGTTTAAGATTTATGGCGTTGATGGTAATAATATCAACGGCCTCTGATACTGATTGGTTTTGTAACCTTCTAAGAAAGGCTTCTTAGAAGGTTTTTTTGAAATACAAAGCCTTCGATCGTAGCGAGACTTAGCATAAAATGTAATTTTTTCCTCAAATTCCTTAATACGATCCCGAGGAACCATCCGACATACAAATCTCTTAATATTGCAGATGATTCTTTCCATATCCGAGGAATGCATATCATTTGTAGGAATCATTGGCCCTTGGGATTTTGTTACGGGCGGTCTTGGAGGTGCTCACCATACGATTTACTGTCGAGGGCACGGAAATATTTGGAGGAATATTTTTTTCTCACCTCTTTGTAAGTTATATTCTCTATAGCCATGATCTTGTTAAGAGCTAAGTCCCTCCCTCTGTTCGGGCAAGTCTTATTTTGGGATATTATGATCGTTGGAACTACAAGCAATACGTCTGACCACCAAACACTGATCAATACATTTAGGCCTCTTGCCACAGTTAAAGCATTTGCTCTCTTCAAACCTACAAAACTTTGAAATGTGTCCGACTCTCCCATACATAAAGTAATTTTTTAAGGTTGGAGTGAGAAAATCAAACGAAAGAACTCAAAAGTTGAGCTTGGTGGATTCATGAAGGGATTTTCCCTTAAACCCGACTTTCACACCAGCGGTGAATTCGGCTGGGTTTCTCTGCCGAAGCCTAATGCAGGCATTTTTGGAGTATTGGAAACAGCATTTTGGATAAAATCACTACCTCATAATTCTGTTATAAAGTCAACATTTTGACTGACTAAGATAAGTTGTTTTTTGGCTTCTTGAGATGTGTCGCGGTCAAGTCGTCGTCGAGAACGGTCCAAGATAAAATAACGCTAAGTCATGTAATTTAAATAACACTAAGTCAAAGAAAACAAAGCTTAGACAATGTAAAACTAAATCAACAATAACAAAATATAAGGTAAATAAAACCGAGTCTCGCAAAAATTGAATCAAAGCTAAGTGACGGTCAAATCTTTAAATCGAACTCAAAATGTAAGTTGCAAGTGAAAGAATGAAATAATGTGTAACGATGGAAGTTGGGTATTCACGTAGTGTATCCACTTTTTAGCATGAACGCGATCCCAAACAAAAAAATTTGCTGTGCAGGAGAATTCATGGACATGTCACTGATTCAGGTGGTAATATCTTCACAAATTACAGGTTAACAAGTTTGTACGTAACTCGTTTGTTATGTCACCGGAAAATATGCGCTGGAAGCAAGACGCAAAACCAATTTCACTGTGATCACTGCTAACGGCAAGCTAGGAGGAACATTATTGTTACTTCTTTGGATATGGATTTTCGCGAAAATCAGGCAGACACAAAATTGAACGTTATAATGACCACTGATCAATCCTTTAAAAACCAATGAAATTTCAGAATATTTTGAGAAAGGCAATTCATCCATCAATTACCAATATGACGACTTGGCGGCCCCCATAGCACGCAAGGATTTGAAGAAGACTCGTTCGTGTCCGAGAAGTTCAATTTGACGCAGTTATTCTTCTCACGACAGAGACCGTTTGAAATTATTAATAACTAACGGAAAATGGCAGGAGATGGTATGTTTGTCTATCGTTAAAATGCTTTAAAAATTTTTTATATATATTATTTATTTGACTTGTAGTGGTAACACGCGCACAAGCCAAAAACCTTATTGATGTTGGTGCAGATGGTTTGCCAGTTGGGATGGGCTCCGGTTCTATTTTGCATTAGGCAGAAAGTAATGGCGTGTAGCGACCGCCAAGCCACTTCTATTTATCATGTATTTAGATGAGCCAGAAACTTGATTTTATTTACACCGTTCAAGTTTTCTTCCATATGATGAAATGATATGAACCTGGTGATGACACTAACGAAAAGTTTAATGAAGAATTGAAAGTTAGTGCAATTAGGACGGCTGATGTATGTGTTTCTCTAACCAATATTTTCAAATGAGAGAGAGAGAGAGCAATGGTGGAATTATGGATACGTCAATTTATAATTGCTGACGGATAGTTAAAATAATGATATCTACTGAACTATTGCAAATTTCGCGTTGAAGCTTGGAAATTTTATAATAAGATAATACACCCAGAGAAATGAAACCTCTTAATAATATAGATTCTCGATGCAGTATTTTGAAAAACTGAATCTAACTCAAACTTTTCACGCTAACAGAATCGAACGAAAATTTATCGAAATTTTCATTCGGAACGCTGCAATTTATTGAAAGCATACCCGTACTCATTTTTACTAAATAAAGAAGTCATCGCACATATTGTTGGGTGTATACGAATTTTATTTTATATGCCCATTTTTTAAACAATGTGCATTTAGAGATGTTCTTAGCGAGAAACTTTCTCTGCAAGTCTTACAAGAGAATGGCTTTTGACCAGTATGTATATGCATATGTGTTCGTAGTACGGAGGCATATTTGAAACTTTTATCACATTCTGTACATTTATAGGGACGCAGTTCTGAATGCACGCGCATATGTGTGCGCAGTTTGTCGGGTCTTTTAAAAGATTTACCGCATTCAAAACACTGATGAGGTTTTTCATCACTATGTATGACGCGATGCAACTTCATATCCTGTTGCCTCATAAATGCCTTCTCACACAAATCGCATTTATAAGGTCTTTCACCGGTGTGTTTACGAGAATGCATTCGTAGGCTGCTATGTGTTGTAAAAGACTGACCACAAAAGTTACACAAATGAAAGTCTTTCGATTTCCCAACTCTGGTGTGAGACTTTTGTTTTTCTGTTTTCGAATCGTTAGAGTGTTTTTTTTTTACATGTTTTTGTAGATCTTCTTTGCGACAGTATTTCCTTGAACATAAATAGCATTCGAAATTCCTTACACGTTCATTTTTTGGTTTAATATACCTTTCAGCAAATTCGGGACCATGTATAGTAGTCATGTGAATCTTTAAACAAGCTATTCGACTAGTCTTAAAGCCACATAAAGCACAACGCAATTTTTCCTCATCATTCATATGAGTATAGAACTTATGAGCAGCTAGTGTTTTAGAATTCTTGTAGATTTTATCACATAATTCGCAACGTACAGCCAAGTGCTGTTGAAATACTGCTCTATTATCTTTAATTTCTTTATTATCATCTTCATCCGTGGACCTTATATGTCTTTCTTTTTCTTTATAAGTTTCATCTGAAGTATTTTGACTAAAATTTTCCTCTAGGCCATTCGAACTGTAAATCCACATAAATAAATACATAAAACAAATTGTGTTTTTATATTCTACTTGAATCAGTACCTTTTTGTATTCTCATCATAATCCAATCTTAAAATAACGTCATCGTTTAGGTAATGCTCATCATTTTTACCAATTTCCTCTTTTACATTTTCCGTTAATTGCTCTTTCTTTGTTTCTTCTGTTAGATTATCGAAGTGTGAAGGACTTTTAGATAACTGCCGCTCTGACTTGATATCTACAATAATTTCCGGCTCTTGTGGCAAATCAATTGGTGGTTCTTGCAAACAATCTTCATTTTTCACAACATTTTTTAAATTCCTTGCTTGATTCAAATATATTTCATGTAATTTTTCCGCCTCTAAGAGGAAAACGTAAATATTTTTAATAAATTTGCACACTTGATACACAACCTTTGTGGCATAAGAGGTTCTTCTTCTAAAGAAGGCTTTATAGAAAACATCACATTAATCCGGATGCGTAGGATTAACATAAAAAAATTACATACGTTTCTTCTCAGCAAATGACTTAAAAGCTCTCCATAAGTCTTTGAAAGTCCTGCCTCCAGAGATATACGCTGATACAAAGAATATCTACTAATTTTTGCTTTAATGCATGTCCTGCATTTATGATGAATTTGTTTAGATTGCGTGGAAGGCAAAGATAATTCCATTTTCTTTCCTTATTGCTATTATTTACAGCTTTCTTTTTGTTTACAAAAATCTTTTGGAGAAAAAATGTTTACTCAAAATTATGTGAAGGTGCTGCCAAATCACTGCAAAAATCAAAACCAATTAGTTGTTTTTTGTCGAATAAGAATAAAAAGCTGTTATCGATAATTTTTCTCCTCAGCACTGAATAAAAAAAAAATAGAAACAAACAAAGTAAATGACTATATAATACGTTAAGGCAGAAAACAGAAATTGCGTTCATAATTTTTTTGAATTTGATCAATTTCGCAAACAAAGGAAATAATTATCAGTATCCAATGTAATGGCAACTGCTAAGGAAAATAAAGATGACGTAGAACCAGACATGGTTTATACCAAAGAACTGAGAGCTGCTACAAAAGATGTACACAAGTTAAGCGATGTCCTGGTTAATGCTAAATTCGCTTTTGGTATGTACAATGAAACGAATTTTATTTTCCTTTCCTTCTAAGTATCTGCGTATATGTACATATATTTGTTTATTTATAAGCTCTGTCTGATGATACCGTCTGGGCTGATGGTCTGTTAAGTTTCTATGAAATTTATAAATTTTTGGAAAACAATTTAACTGAAGAATTATTACCCAAAGAATTACATCGCGTTAAAGAATTTGAGAAGGATTTCGACTATTTTGTTGGCGAAAATTGGCGGGACACCTATGAAATACGGCCAGCCGTCAAGAAATACTTAGAACATTTGGAAGAAGTGAATAAAAAAAGCAAAATACTACTTTTTGCTTATGCCTATCAAATGTACATGGCCCTAATGTCTGGCGGTCAATTGTTGCAAAAGAAGCGTATGATGGCACGTAAATTGTGGCCAGATAAACAAGAAAACATTCAGGAGCAAATTGATTCGGAAAAGCCTAGCAATCCGGATGATTTAACGACGCGTCCAATGCCTTTGCAAGTACCTATATGTCCTGATGGCTGTGCAGCAACATATTTTCCCGAAAAAATTTCTGACCTTAAGGCTAAATTACGCACCATACTTAATAAACATTACGTTAATTTTGATGAGCAAACAAAGGCAGATTTCATAGAAGAAAGTCGCAATGTATTTATATATAATAGTGACGTTGTGCGTTCGGTTAAAGGTGTTAATCGAGCTAATATTAGGAAACTGGCCATTGTCGTCTTATTCTTTGTTAGCATTTATTTTGCAATTAAATTAGCAAGACGTTGAACAAAGAATTATAATAATATGTGCATTAATAAAATGTAACGATTAAAAAGAAAGAGAATTTATAAAAAATTTCTGCCGTACTGGTGAACGGATTCTAAAGGTAAATGGGTGAATGCAATATGAATTAATGTTAATAATACTAGACGGCTAGGTCATCAGCTTCCCAAGCAGGGAACAACGTACAAATAGAACGTGCAAACACAACGTAGGACTAAGCGGTCACAAATTCCGTCACGAGTACTTTAAACCTTCAAAAAAAGTGTTGAGAGACGCGAAGCATTTAAAAAAAATTTCTTCTGCTTCCGATAATCGCATAGTAACTTTAAACAAGAGCGTTCACTTCAAGCCGTCCAGAGCAATTTGCAATGTGATTGGGAACGTCGCATCAGTCCGGACTGTTCGTCGACGTTTATTAGGAACTAATTTACCAAGAAGAACAGCTCGGGAAGTTCTTTTGCTTAGAACAGTTAGTTTGGGGAACAAGAAAAAACTTTGCTTCCCTTTGAAGAGTGGAAAAATATAGTTTGGAATGACAAAACAAAAATAAAGTTGTTTGCAAATAATACGTGAAGAAATGTAATTTTGATCGAAAGGAGAAGGGTTCTACATTAGATATAATAAAAAACATTAAAGCATGATGGAGGAAATGTTTTTCTTTGGATGGTATCGGCCCGAAATATCTCAGAGAAAACATTATAGATAGATTTGTATTTAAAAACTTATTGGAAACTACAACGTTATTGTATGCTGAAGAAAATATGCCTCTGCTATGGAAATTTTAATAGGATGTTGGTCTGAAACATTCTTCGGGGAGCGTAACTTAGGTGCTATTTAATGACCAAGTCAGTACAGTAGCGATAAAAAAATAATTGTAGAAAAATATTCAAAAATATTCAATTTTCCCGTAGACACCTGTCGTAAATCATGCCCATGCGTAAAAGAATGGAAGCTGTCCTTAAAGACAGCTGTTGACTGTCTGACTTGATTTCTATAAAAATGTTTACCAGTATTGCCTTATTTTTAAGTTAAGTACTGTCTAGTTCGAAATATGTGATCTTTTTGGAAATGAACTCCTTTTAAGTTTTTGTTTATAGTTAACACAACCCTAAAACCATTTTAAATGGAAATTTAGAAACATTAAATTTACATTTGTAATAAAATATTTGATGTTATAACAGCATCAAAATGGCAAAAATAAACCCCCACTGACAAAAACCATATACATATATTTTTCTGTTCACTTGTGTATGTTGTCATGCAAGTATGCCTTAATGAAATCTTTAATAAATCATTTGCAGCAATAAAATGTTCTTACTAGTAATGTTAGCCAATAGTATAAAAATTGAAACTGTGAACCTGAAGAAAATGAAGCAGCCACAGAGAAACCGAAAAAGTTTTGTGGAGAGAACAGCTTGAAGAGCAGCATCTTCAAGAGTAGTAGTAGAAGTGGAAGTTTGGTTCCGTATTATGCAAACTTAATCAAAATTAAAAGAAGTTTTATAACTTGAGATGAATTTCCATATCTTGCGATGTCACTAGATCAGTGACTTCAAGTGCCGAAGTTGTTGAACGAAAATGTTTAATATTGGGCGAAGCAATTTAATTAAAATTAAAATGAAATTACCTGAAATCTCTTTGCTAGTTTTTGTTTTCAGTTTGTTTGTAAATCTGTGTGTTTTAATAAAAACGCGGACCCCGTTATTTAAGGCGGAAGGAAACGAAGGGAAACACGCATTTGGATCATTTATTGTTTATAGTTTAGGTTCTGTCATCAAGCACGCAATATCGACCGCGTAAAGATACTTTAACATTGTGTAAAGGCTCATTAAACACGCAAAACCATAGCTTTTAAAAGAGATATTAAGACTAGACTGCCGGTTGTTGGATACATATTTTATTTTGCCTGAAATGAGTGTATTTAAATCAAACATCAAATATGCATTTAAAAAAAAAAAAATAAGATTGTATTTTAAAGAAATTTTATTTAAAGCAGTTTTTACATATATAGTTAATTTAATAAAATGATCGGTGCTTGCTTGTATTTTGATCATCAACATGACAAAGTAATGTGAAATATCAATATACACAACCGTTAAACACGATGATTTTGATCTGTCTTTCCATTCAGTATTCGTTGTGTGATTTGAAGAAATCTGGTGCCGAAGCCCATGACAAATTCTTAGAAGCTTATGGTAATGCGCGGTTTCGCGAATGCTGAAAAAAAATGCGAAAATGGATGGGTGATGGGTCGATCGCTGTCAAAAAATATCGTTCTATTAGCACTGTATCGCCATGTTGCCAGAAAAGTGGGAAGAAATTTGTACAAAATAAAGGAAAATATTTTCGATTAATAATTATACGAACTTTTACTTTATAAATGCCTTTTTCAAGTGAAAAACTGGGCAAAGTACATGTAAGCATCCAATACATTCTCCGCGGTTTCTTTTTTTTTTATTACATTTACCACAGGTGGCTTTACTTCTGTCTCTTTTGCTTTATTCTTGAATTGGACAATTCTACAGTTTTTATGCCGAATTTTGAACATTTTCTCACCGACTGTTATGTCTGCGCCTGGTTTCTATCAAGTCTGAGTGTTCACAACAAATTTTTTCCATACTTTACTTTTTAATGGGTTAATTTGACTCACATCCGTCGCAATAGATATAATGTATGTATGGACTTCTGGAATTAAGGAACAAAATAGTATCTTAAAAGTTAATAAATGCTTTTTTTTTTTTTTTTTGTTTGTTGGGTAGAGATGGACCAAGCCAGTAGATTTGCAGCTTATATGTCCAGATATTCAAATATCGTGAATTTAGTTAGACGTATGTAAAAAAAAAAAAAAAGAAAAGAACGCGACAAAAACAAGAGCGGCCATGGTAATTGAGCCGGTGTGTTAATGTATATGTGTAATTGTCTGGTTGAGTGTTGAAGATAAAACAATGTTGCAAACTTTGGCTGGAAATGAAAAAGGACAAGTATAGTAATATAAGATATATGAACGCGAAAAAGAAAAATTTATTTATTTATTTATTTATTTTTTTTTTTTATATGTATATATATATATATATATAT
>CCAG010023553.1:0-13994 GCA_001077435.1 Glossina morsitans morsitans
ATATCTATATACATATATATATATATATATATATATATATATGTATGTATATGTATATATACAGCTTGTGGGCGTGTTCCTTGAAAAGTTTGGTTAATTTTCAAATTCTTTGAAATTGGCGAAGAACATACACACTATACTACTAGGTAGACATGGTGAATTGTTACCATTTTTGCACAAGTACTATAGCATCTCGCATAGAATACACGTTACAATTTTTGTACATTTATTTCTGATAGTGTACGAGTAATGGGTAAAAACCCATATTTCTATTCTTTTCGAAAAACCGAGCTGTTCTAAGTTTAAATGGTACTGTAGGCATTCCTCGAACAGATTTCGTCTATCTTCAATACCACCCTACGTGCAAGAATTTTCGATATTTCTGCCTAATTTGAAGACGTTAGCTTCATTTTTGACGGGCAAGCTTAAACCGATTTAGAATTTTCATGTTGATCAAGAATATATACCCTTGGTGGGGTCCTTTTAACTTCCTTCTGGGCGTTGCAAACGTTGTGGCAAAATAAATGTACCCCTCATCCTTTGGTGATGGTTACAGAAAGTGTAAATAATAATAAATTAAATATTAGGAAAATAATTTAGGAAAATAATTTAGGAAAAATAGTGTGGTGATAGTTCAAAGAGCACAAAGAGCTCAGACAGTGCTTTACAAATTTTTTATTGTTTTTATGTTAATTAACACAGACTTGTTAAAACAGCTACAGCTAAAATAACTTATCAAAATTTTGATAAGTGTTTGATTCATAAGATTTGAGAAAAAGAAAAAAAAAAAAACAAGGAAAGATAGTCAGAGCTTTCATAGTTTCCTTGCGTTTTTAAAGAATAAAAAAAAAACAAATCCTCGTAGAGAGAACTACATACATAAACTGACTTGAAAGATTTATTCGCTTGAGTTACTTTTTGCGTATTTCCATCGATACGTATCTGTGTGAGTATAAAGCATTAAAGATCATTTTTGAACAGCCAGATGACGGAGGAAAAAATAGAAAGTGGATAACGTATAAGCAATTGACGAGAAAGCTCTTGGCTATATCTAGTGGAAACGGTATCGTTTGTTGCAAAATCTATGCGGATGACTTAAACTTTGGCTAAAGAAAATTTTTAGAGATCGAAGGGATTGTCTAGCTTGTTGATGTTTGGAGTGAAATAAAATTAATTTTATTTTGTGGAGGGGGTTTTAAAAATAAGCAAAATAAAAATAAAACTCAATTTCCCAGGAAATTTTCTTTCGAAAATTAAAAGAAAACATATAATAGAATTATTAAAAAAAAAAGGTTAAAATTAAAAAATTGGATAGGACGAAAAGAAATTATCTTTAAAACTAAATCATCCGAAGTCGAATCGAATAACTTTCAGCAGCCGCGGCCTATAACAGCAGCTATAACAATAATTGAAAACTCAAAAAACTGGAAGCGATCCAAGCCGTTTTCATCAAGGAAAGGCCAACTTCCTAAGCAGAGACGGAAACAAAAGATATATCTACAAAACGTAACCGTCAATGCCAAACGATTAAATAGAGGTAACCGTTAACAAAATATATATAAATAAAAAAAAAAAACCAACTAAAGAAAAGATTTACGACTTGTCAATATTAAGAATTGTCAATATTACATATTAATTATTATTATTAATTATTTTGCGTTAGTTGGTTTAATCATTTTTATAATTCTATAATAGTTATAATAATCACTACGCCAACAATAGCATTCGGTGACAGGTGAATTACTAAAATTTTCTTTTTCCTTGAAAAATTAAAATCTAGATAATTATTAATTTAACTAAATTGAAATTTTAATCTTCAGTGTACTTTTGTTAGTTTTAATTTTTCTTCTCTTAAAATAATTATATATATATATGTATACATATTATATTATATATACACATTAAAAAAATATATATACATACATATATGTATTATAATTAAGTGCTGAGATACTTTCCCTTGATGCCCCTAGGCAATAGTGTCGACGAAGTATAGGGGAACGATGGTCCTCTGGTTAATTTATATAATTGATTAGTCTGCCATGAAAAATAATACATGTGCAAGAATGCCATAAAACAAATATATTAAATAAAGGTAATAAAAATAACTTATCCGTATAATATGTTTTTTTGGTATTTGGGAAAAGCCTTTACAGGCTTATGAAACATCCGTCAAAGAGCGTAAAACTGTGAAATTTGATAAAATTTGTTTTAAGAAACGAAGCCAAAACAAAGTGCGTTTGCTACGTCATCTTTAAGATTTTACATTACATACGCAAACCAATGTATACTGTAGCATAAGTGCATATAAATATTTATACCGGCGCCTTCCTATGTTGAGGATTTGCACCTACAAATCGCGAATGAATGACATAAGGTCAAGCAGTCAAATCTAGGAAGGATAGCGCTAGCTCTGTTATGTTTCTTAAATATCTGAGACGTCAAAAAGTTCGCAACCTGCAAACTCCCCCGTTCTCAAACCTTTTTGTCTAGTTTCATTATTCCAGAGTTCTCTTTGATATTATAGCCTTATCCCCGCAGTTGCATTCTTTTTATTTCTACATACACAAATGATGGACACAAGCCTGTTTTTGGTGGTTTTCAAGACTATAAAAATATGTACATTTATTAATTACGCACACTGCGACAATTTTAAGAACTGGAATTGAAAAAAAAAAAACCGAAACGAAACAAATTAAGGAAATCAGATGTTAAATTTAAACTGATGATGAGCATCTATCTTCTGCGTCGCGATGACGCACGGGATCGCGAACGGGATCGGGATCGGGATCGCGGACCCGAGCGAGAGCGGGACCTACGACGGGACGCAGAGCGAGATCGCGCTCTTTTTTTTCCACGGCTTCTGCTTCTGCTTCGCGTCTGCGCACCACCTCTTCCGCGCCTACGATTAGCATCGCTGGGATCGGGCTCATCGTCCTCTATCGCGGAAACATTATTCTGTTAAAAAATGTTATATAATGAGATAATGTTGCTAATTGTATAAACAGAGTTAATCTCACCTCGGCAGTCGAAGCTGCAAGCTTAACTGCCGCCCCAATTTTCTCGATCTTCTGCAAGATGCCCAGGTCGACTGCGTGGTCTATCCCGATTTGTACGTCGTCCACGTCTTCGTGAATTTCCTCACACAGTTCCTCGATTGTTTTCTCTATAAATAGAAAATGTAATAAATCTTTACTTTTATATTTATTTATAAATATTTATTTATAAATATTCATATGGTATAAAAAGTGCAATAAAACAATTATGGCTTGCATTCTACGAATGTTGAAAATGCAACCATAAAGTATAAGTAGAATTCGGCGAAGAAATTCATCTTCAAAATAAAAGTCTCCAGATATTATATACTAGATTGCGTGGTGTATGTTTTGCAAGAAAAGTCTTTTATTAAGGTGTGCTTGCTAATTATTTACATTTCTATGTGGACATACTTCAATGCAGACAAGGCAATGATTGAGTTATAAGATGACTACGATTTTAAACCTAAGAAACGACAAAGTATGTGTGTGTTATATCAGCGTACGAGTCGATTTAATCCATGCCGGTTAGTCATATGTCTGTTGATCTCGTCATACTTTTTTATCCATCTTTCTTAGTTCGTCAAATTTCAATTCGGATTACTAAGCTTAGATCCGGCCAAATCCTTCACAGTCAGGCTAATCATCGGAATCGTAGAATTACGTAATTCTTTCTAAAAAAAACATTTGAGCACGTCTGCTGCTACATTTAAAGTTAATTACATTTTTTATATCTGTATTATGTTATTAACATTTTCCTGGCAACTGCTAATATGTAATTATAATAACATATATATGTATATATAACGCTTTTCAAGTGTTCATCCTATTTCACGCACTTATATGCAGTGAGGTGTATAATCTAAATGGCTTTTCACCCTACTGCGTTTATTGCAATATTTGCAGGCAGCATAGATTCCTTTCAACCCATGATTACTCAAACGGACAATTGTAAAATATATTCACACGCACACATGCATCCATACAATCTTAAAATTTAAATGCATTTACTTTATCAGTTAGGAGATGCAGAAAATTTGAGACAAAAGCAGAAATCTTTCTATTTATGATCTTTGAAAATTTCATTTCCATTAGCATTTTGTACACACACGGACACTTTTGAATGTTTAGTACAATAATAATTTTCCCATTTTTTCCTATTTTGTGTTTATTGTGTTTATTCATAAGAGGCAAAAGGTGACTTTACTTCATTTATAAGCGACAAAGAGCAAGTTTTTATTTTCCTCTATTTACTTTTTCTTCGCTTGTAAAGATGAAAACTTGGCATCACATACTTAAAGTCGACATTAGAATACTTAAGGAATTATAGAAGGAGCTATAGAAAAAAATTAAAGTAATAAGGATATTAAAGATAAAGATGAGGAAAAAAAGGAAAAGCGAAAAGAGATTAAAATAAAACCATAATGGTGTAAAAGGAAATAAAACGATAACAAAAAGAGAGAAAAATAAATGTACATCATTAAATTGAGATTAAGAATAAAAGTAATGTTTAACATTAGTGTAGGAGTGCGAAAAGCCGAGCAACAAACCATTACAACAATGAAAGTAATTTTAATGACGTTTTGTTATTCTGTACACACACACACACACACACACACACACACACACACACACACACACACACACACACACACACACACACACACACACACACACACACACACACACACACACACACACACACACACACACACACACACAATTGCAGTGAAACTAGAGAATTGTACGTCACGTATTTAAAACATGTGTTATATAACCCTCTGACAGACATTTGTTTGTAATAATGCGTTCTAATAATTCGTATCTATGGATACTGAAAATAATGAGCTGGAAATTATTGCGAAAGTGTTTTTCCTTTTACCTTTTCAGTTATTTCTTTATAAGCAATGTTTCCTGTATTGATTCAGTAGATTGTGTTCATTAAGCGAATCATTACAAAGGGCTTATATACATCTAAGACTAACGTGAAATGTTCTTATTTGAAATTTGTATATATGAAGTTAATTGTTAAAGTTATCATCGCATTGCTTTGTTTAGTAGACGCATTAAGCAAGAAAATTTACTCCAGCGAATATTCACACCGGCAACGACGCTCGCAATGTTCTTTCTTCTTTAACTCTAGCATGTTCCAATAACTTTTTAGAAAAGAAGGTTATCACAAAACTTTTTTAATCAACGCTGAGAAGTGACTTCGCGTGCATCATAACGGACCACAAATCATTTTAGAACTAATGTAAATCAAAAGCAATTGAGCACAATGTGTTCGACATGTGCATGTCCCTCGTCATTATTTGGAATTTAGAACCAAATTCAAAGGTCGTAAATTTACAGGAGCAAAACTTCAATTTATTGAATAAAACCATACTGAAATTCCTATTCCTCATGTTTGCCTTCAATCATCTTAACATTGAGTCCTTTTAGCTTAAATTGTTTGTGTTTCCAAACCATGTTGGCAATTTGCGAATGTCAAGTATCGCCTCTCCGACCACTCTGCCGTTCGCTGTTGATGACTGTTATGCAAAATGGCAAAGAAGAATTCACATTATTCGCGGCAATGGTACGATGATCCGATTCAAGTCAATAATAACGATCGAGCCATTAATTAATTTTGTATTTTTTTTTTTTTTTTTTACGAAATTGCAATTATAGCAGTTTTCTTCTAAAAATCACACGAAAATTATGTTCTTTTTTGTGACTAAGGTTTTACAATTTACCCAATGGTTGGTTGTCTTAATTAATTGATTTTTCATTTCTTTACCTGAATTGACCAGAGCTTTGAAAATCCTAGGAATTAAATCAGGTTTCTCCATTTTCACACACAAATTTAGTAAGAAAAATAGGATAAAAAAAAAATCGAAACAAAACTTCTCCAAACAAATCTCAATCAATAAATGCAATAAATTTTGAAAAGAAGAAAAATTATGGAAACGAAATCAAAAAAAAATCAAAGAAAACTTAATTTTTTTTTCCACAATTCAAACAAGTGCTTTCGCAAACGAGTGTTTCCTTAAAAAAAACGCGTGTTTCGTTTATAATGCTACTGCTCTCATACTGGTGCGGGATTATCTATTTTGTGATTCGAAAAGTAAATAAATCACACTTTGAATTAAGATTTCGATCAACCTCCAATATATTGTTTGGGGTTAAATTTTGGAATTATGTTAGAGCGATGGCTCACTCCAATAAACCATGCACTCTCAATAATCTTATTCACCAAGATTATGCGTGTTAATGGCGAAAGAAGAGCACATCTATGTGAAAAATTTGGCAAAAACTGGTGTACTAGGGTTGAATTTTCATCAAAGAGGTCGTCATTTATATATGAAGTCTTTTTAAAATAAAAATATCTAAAGTAAGCTCTTATTGCAAATTTGAAAAACCAAGTGAGAAAGTGATATTCAGCTGGAGGCGTATCTCGCATATACACAATCTTTATAATCTTTGACGCCCCGTATTTTTATTTACTGTCATAGAAAAGTGAAAGGGTCGCCTTGGAAGAGGGATTGAATGAGACAAATTGATGCAATATTTATTAATTAAGATATTTTCCATTATTTTCTACAACTTTCGTCCATCTTTCCGGCAACATGACGATACCGTATCGAAAGAAAAATAATGGCCTGGCATCGATTCAGTCATCGTCCATTGTCGCATTCTTTGAGTATTTTGAAACTGCGTGTCAGCCAAACCATGCTGCATCAATATGAACAAGCGGTAGTCAGAAGCCACTATGTCCTTGCCTATGACGAGCACACTTGACAACTCTCGCAATGTTTGGCCGAGCGTTGTCATGCAAGAGGATGACTCTGCGTCTCTTAACCCCTATTTTTAGTCTTCTTTGCAACAACCGTTCAATCGTCGATCGTGCAGACATCGTTTAATTGACGTCGGTAGACATCTGCAGTAACAGCAATGAAACGGCGATGCTGAAACTGTTCAAAATGGCATTTTAACTCAGTTCGTATGGTAGCCATTTTCCCTCTTTTTGAATCTTTCCCATCGCCTGCAAATGACCAGACTCAGTTGATTCATCAATTGCTAAGCTCTTCGAAACTCTTTTTGAGAGTGTGAGATGGGTTTTCGTCCAATAAGTCTTGCAATTGACTGTCATCGAACTTTTTTGGTGTTTCGGGCAGTTCTTTTCTCATTGGTCACCTCTTTTAAACCGTCGAAAACCAAAACCGACAGTTGGGATATGATGGAGCAGCATCACCTTAAGCTTCTGAAGAAGTTTGATGCACTTCGACAGCAGATTTCTTCAAATCTAATAACAAAAATTATGAATATCGAAAATGTCGAATCACTCAACAATGCTAAATGAAAAACCGTTATTTTATGTAGACAAAAGTCAAAATCATCAAGCTTAACCGTTATGTACCTTGACACTTCTCATTACTTTATCATTTTCAACAAAATATACCGCTAGCCAAAATACATGGAAGCACCTATTGTTTACAAATGTAGTGTGTGGGGCTCTGGCGAACCTTTTGTTAGGTCGAGACAGACAGGAGCACAAATATCACCATTGTTCAGATTTTCTCTGATAAGTTCGCTGAGGAAAACCATAAGCTTAGACGTGCTACAGCCGGAAAGCAAATCGCATTGAGCATCATGTCAATTCAAGTTCGACTCAATTCGTTCCTTTCGTTCGTTTAGAAGGATAGGGAAGAATGCTAATCGGTTGAAGATTGTTATGTACAAACCCTTGTTTATGGATGGGTATGAGTTGAGCCATTTCCCATTCCTCAAATGTTTTTTTAGAAAAAAACTTGCGGAAAGACCTACGGGAATTCGACGATTAAAAGTTAATAATTTGCGGTTCTTAGGTTTAAAATCGTAGCCATCTTATAACTCAATCATTGCCTTGTTTGCATTGAAGTATGTCCACATAGAAATGTAAATAATTAGCAAGCACACCTTAATAAAAGACTTTTCTTGCAAAACATACATCAGGCAATCTAGTATATAATATCTGGAGACTTTTATTTTGAAGATGAATTTCTTCGCCAAATTTTACTTATACTTTATGGTTGCATTATGCAGTCGTAGAATGTAAGGCATAATTGTTTTATTGCACTTTAGTTTATACACAGAAATTGCACGGGATAGACTACAAAATGAATCCATTTCGTTGGTCATCTTGATTATGCTTAGTCTTTCTTAACCCGGGTCGCATGATGCATCTAAAATTTAATACAAGATTAGTGTTAATGAATTCTTGGGAAAATTCTATCACATGCTATAAATTTCTTCTTGCTCTTGATATATTATGGCATTAAGGCAAATTTTCTAACAGATGATTTTTCTGCTCAGTTTGTGGTAGCTTTGATAACATCCATTTTATCAAACTCTGCTATTATGTGTATTTAATAGGCAAGCATTCGTCGAAAAATACAAAAGAAAAATCTTGTGGCATTTTTTAAATCAATTACTTTATAGATTCGCACAAGTTGGAGGACGTTGAGTCGTTCACAGACCTAGGCGTCCTCTTTAACCGTAGGTTACGTTTCAATTTGCACGTTGAGTTCTCGATAAGCAAAGCTAGGTCCGCTCTTGGTTTCATCAAGAGGTGGTCCAAAGAGCTAGATGATCCGTATATTACCAAGAGGCTGTATACGTGTTTGGTTAGGCCTATACTTGAGTACGCTTCTATTGTGTGGTCTCCCTCGTACAGGTGCTATGTAGACTCAATTGAATCTATTCAAGAGCAATTCCTGTTGTTTGCTCTTACGAATTTGGGTTGGGATCCGTCTGCTTCTCTTCCCCCCCATGAAAATAGGTTGCTTCTTTTGTCCTTACCGTCTCTTGAAAAACGTAGATTTGTTCTTGGCGTTTGCTTTGCAATCAAATTAATAAACGGCGCTATTGACTCGCCGTCATTACTTGGAGAAATAAGTTTTAATGTTCCTAACCGCTTCTCTAGGCATTTTACCTTGGTTAAGGTTAGTCATTGTAAATATAATTATGAGCTGTTTAACCCGCTCAGAGTTGTTTGCAAGAACCTGAATAGCGTCTATCACCTTTTTTCATTATCGGACACTTTAAAGTCCATTAAAGCAACATTGCTTAATACACGAGATTTGCCAATGTCGTACTTAAACTAGCTCTTAATCCTAAAAAGTCACTACGATTCGAAAATTAATTGTTGTTAACTATTATCGGTTGCCAAGCTTATGCATGTTTGCGATGGCTTAGGGGTTCATTTGCAACTGGGTTCTGTACCGGTTGTGGGTGTGGCTCTGTGCTAATTGTGTACATGCTTTTTTTTCTTTTTCTTTTTTTTTTTTTTTCCTTTTATTTGTTTTATTGTACTTATACTAAGTTTTTTAATAATAATTAATTTAAGATTTACTTTAAGAGTCATTTGAACTCGACTGTCTTTTTTTTTTTAGTTGAGTTTCTGTATAAGTGTAATAAATAAATAAATAAATAAATAAAATTGAAATTAACTAAGTCTTGAATAGGAGACGAAATTCTGAAACATTTCGCTGTTTTCCAAGATAATTTCGATCGAAGGCGATAACGTAGGGCGGACTTATGAAAAAATTGTTGTGCATATGCTTTATCAATTTGCCTTTTATTTTCGTTCTGAATATTGGGATATTAAAGGACGGGCACACTGTTGCAGACCAGACGTTGACATTGTCGATGAAGTTCTTCAAAACATTTAGAAAAATTGGTTCATTAAAGAAGAAAATCAACATTTCGTTTCTGTTTTTATTAAAAATGAAAAGACTAACGAATACAAATGCGAACTGTTACTGAAGCAAATGAAAATCAATCCTATTTTGAGCAGATTGACAACGATTTGCGAAAAGTGAAGATGGATAAAGCTGCACAAATAAAACCCGGGATTAATTCGCATAATTAGGATAAAGTGTTCAGGATTGATCAATAGCAAGGCCCTGATCTTCCAATAATTAGAAGAGTTCGATTGGAAAGTTTTTATGCCATCGTACAGCCCTTAGTCCGCCCAATTATGATTTGTTTTGCTTTCTGCAGGTCTCTCTGTTAATAATGTAAAGCTAACTTGAAAACTGCTTGGTGGTCTCTTACTTCAGTTTTTCGCTCAGAAGTGTCTAGAGTTCTATAATGATCACCTAATGATTTTATCAGAAAAATTGCAAAAAATGATCACTACAATGGGCACTTATTTGCACTAGTTTTTCCCCTGATCTCTTGAAATATATTCGAAAACAAAATTCTACTGAAATTTGGAAAAAACTTCGTAAAAATTCTCCTTGGAAACATTTTTCCGAATAATGCGAAGGTAAAGACGTCCTGGTTAACTAAGCTCTCTTCTATCGCATTAAAACTGACTGCAATTGCAATTTTGTTGCTATTATTTGTAAAAGTCTGTTATTAAAGATTAAATTGAATTTCAATATTTACCAATAGAGCAAAAATGAAATGATTTTTCATACACATATACATAAGTGTGTATACAAACATCACCAAATAATAAAACTCCTATTTATATGGAATTTGGATTTAATTTACACAAGTACGATATTATTATTCTTTAGAAATTATGAAAGCAAGGATAAGTTTTTCAAAATTATATATTTACATAAATGCTTAACCCATGTTTTATTGGAAACTTTTTACTTATTTTCTATATTGTTATAGTTTTGCCAAATGATAACAAAAAATATCAATAAGGAAGAGATTAAGTTCAAGATGGATTCTTTCGGAATTTGCATAGTCTTACCAAGAAAACAAGCACGAATATTACAGTCGGGCAAGGCCGAGGTTTAGATATCCCACATCACTTCGCATAGTACAGTTACTCATCGCATTTTGGTAATAACACATCAAAAATTGTACATGAGGTTCATGCAAAACCATATTTTTCATGAAAACCCGCATATTGCAGAATGCCAAAAATATTATATGACGTTATCCAAATTTGCTAAACTTAATCTATTTCCTAAAAATGTTCTTATTTTTCAGTTTCCGTCATAAAAAACTAGATATCAGACATTCTCACCATGTAAAGGATTGCTTCTCGTGATGACTCCACCGGCAAAATACATTAGCAACCTTATGAAGATTGTGAATAACGGTGATTTATCAGTTAATCTCACTTGGCGATGACTTCCCCTGAGAGTTCGAAGAGATAGATCTATTAAAAGAAGTTTTCCCTTAACTTCGGTCTTATCTTTTCAATAATCACTGTACTATCTGTAGAGGTCCTATTGTGTCATAGATCTAATAAGTTGTCCGCAGACTAGAGACCAGAGCATCAACTGGACTATGATGCTATTTTCTACACGGACTGGACTGGGGTTGTAATCCGATATTGTGCAGAAGATATATACAATACAATGTGGGTTTACGCTGCTTATTACATGATTTTAAGAAATATTGAAAAGATAGATAGATATCAAGACCGTGCTGGCAACGGACCGCGATGATCGACCCCAAAATAGGCGGAACCTTACGCATGTGATGTGATACGTAAAGCTAGTCGGGTTAAGAACAGGTCGGTGACGGATGGTGAGTAGTGCTTTAAATTATCGGCTCTCTAAGCGGAATCATATGCGAGCAGCGTAAACAAATCTATCTGTAAATCCTACTTTTTATTTAAATGAAAAATAACATTGTCGGAGTGAGGCTGGTGTAGTCTACCATATCCTATCCGCATTTCTACGCATTACAAGTGATTAATAAATTTTAGAATTTTTTAATTTTATTTAATTTGTATTTACGAAGTGAAAAGTTCATTAAATTTTCTGTGCAACCACATTTTAGGTCACTTGATGATATTATTAGCGTTGTTGTTAATATTTTTATTACTATTTTAATAATAGTGCAATGTGTGAATGAATATTGAAAGATGTGTGCATTCGCACAGTACTAATGCGGTTGCTCATCTCTATGCCTTCATTACTTTATAATATATTACTGGCATGTGTGCCTGGTATATATGCAATAAATATGATTGATATGCTTTACTAATTTGAGAGCACGGAATATAAATGGGAGCGAAAAAATGCGCACTTTGAAATATTAAAATAACAATTAGAATTAAAAATAATAATCAAGAACGATATGCTTACACACAAATAAAATGTTACCTGCATTCGAAACTCTCTGGCAAGAACAGCGTTGTAGGGAAACGAGATATGTAATGATAGCGAAAGGTAAAGAAATGACTTTAAAAGCAAATATCATACGAGTTACGAAGTGTATGCGTAGCAGTTAACCTACCTATACGATGATACGATAAACGATGGAAACTTTTTAAATAGAGAGTAAATGTTTGGCTGCTTACTAATTTGTATAAGTGTAAGCATAAACGGCACATAGTTGCAATCGCAACTATGCAACTAAAGCAAAAAGTAGTTGAAAGTAATACAAAGGTATGCAAAAGTCGATCTAACTCACTTTCTGATTTACGAAAAATTAATTAAAATGAAGCAATAAACTCTTCACAATTCACATTTACCTACATATGTGTGTATATCTGCACACCTCTGTGCGTGCGTGTGCGTATTTATGTTGAAATGTTTTAAGCATTGATGAACATTTACTAATAATGTAAATTGTTTATGTGTGCTTATATGTAATATTTGACATATGAATGTGTGCGTTTATGTACTTTGTATACATTTTGTAATCATAAACCCTCGAATAAATACATTTTCAGAATAATTATTAGGATATATGAGTAAAAATATAAATTATTCCATTACATGTGTATGTTGTGTGAGTCAGCAAATACTCTTTCCCTCCTTCTACTCCTCCCTCTCTCACTCGCTCTTCCACTTTTTAATTTTCTTTGCGGTTATATGTGTGTTAACAATTTATCTGTTAACCAGTTATTAGAAAATGTTGGCACAACTCAGGACTCATACGTACGCATACCTTAGACATATCAGCCTAAAATCCAAACATACATATTTGCTCATGTTAATGAGTACAACTGTAAACATCTAGAAAAAAGAAGGAGAAAACAAAAGCAAAACAACAACAACAAAAAAATAAAAATCAAACATTGTAAAAGTATCGAAACCTGCAGGGAAGCATACGCCATACGACGACATACTTCGCATATGCAGGCACATCTTTATGCATATAGGCAGAGATGATATTCTTGTTATTCGCACGCACATGCATGCACATTCGCAGCCGTCATAGGCAGTGTGCCTTGATTGCATTTTTGTGTATCAATTAAAAAGCAAATAAAAATGCATGCACCCGAGGAAATATATGCGAACACACACGGACGCAAGACAACGTTAATAATAAAACGTTGGATCTCAGTATTCGTTCACGTGCGAAAAGAGTTTACATACTTCGATCGAGTTCGAAACGAGAGCTGCAAATAAAGGGCAGTCAGGAATCTACAAAACGAATCACGATAAAGGTTCAATTGTTAGCTTTGCTTTACCCATGTCCCGTGTGAATATTGACGACCAGCATTACCTGACATTACACGCATTTCGCACATATGAATATTAAAAGCAATGCCAGCATTATCGATTTTACAGGTAGGACGGCAGAAGCTTACTTGTGCTTACCAATCCGTCTATCTCTTACTGCCTTCTGAATAAATAGAAAAAGTTTTGAAAACAATACTTACAGAACGCCAGCAATTATCGAGCAAGTCTCAACGGATGGATATACACGTATGCTCTTGCGTGGTACAAATCTCCCCCTCCCTACACCATTTAGCCCTACGGCCCTATGTGATATTGAATAAAAGTTCATTAAATTATAATTAAAGGATAGAGCCAAGGCACATTATATATACATGTACATATATATGTATGTATATGTCTATATATAAATTTGCATAAATATTTTACATTGTTTTTCTTGTTTTTTTTTTTTTTTGTTTTCCTTCATTACTCGTGTACTTCATTCGCATACAAATAAGCAGAAACACGTAAATAACAGTAATGCAGGAATTTATTAAAACATGCATATTCA
>CCAG010023562.1:0-24662 GCA_001077435.1 Glossina morsitans morsitans
CAGAATTAAGGACTAACTTAAATCATATGACTCTGGCCCGTAAGGTGCTGTAACTTTGTGAAGCAACCAAACAAACCAAAACAAAGAGCTCATAAGTAGAGCTTAAAATTGGCGCTTGGGACCTTTTCAATGCAATTAGGTCGAACTATTTCATTTTTGATACCTACCTATCAGCAGAGCTACGTACCCAATCGGTAAGTGTTATGCCCTTAACAACTGAGCATTCAATATAGCTATGACGAAGTATGGTCATAGCTATCGCGCTATCATAGCCACCGCGCAGAAACTTGACGCTTGTCGCGGCGCTTACCCACTGGGTCATACGACAACCGGATACTTACGATAGACGCAAAAGAGTAAAATATTGAAATATAAACAACTTTTCGGTTTGTTTCGCTTGTACAAGCGGGGAACAAACCACTGGTTTCAAACTACGTCACTGTCACTGTCTTCGAATATCCGAAGCAGCATGATGTCCAGAGTAAATGTAACACGGTGACTGTCAGCAAGAAGGGGGGAAAGAGAGAGATAGAGAATAGTTGAAGCCTAGTGGATGTGTGCGTAATCGTTAAATGTTATGCTGCCATCGATTAAGCACTCACTATAGCTACGGCCAAGTACTCTCTCCAGCACTGGGATTTGAATTTGTGAATGCCTAATCAGAGGCATAGTATAGCGCTTCGCGTCCACACAGCTACTCATAAGAACGGATCAAATCGTATCATTTATGTTCGACTTTAAACGTGAATGTATCGGGAAACAGGAAGAATATTTCCGATAATTCCCCTATGCAATTTGTAGGTCCTTTAGAAATCTTCACACGGACGAATCTAACACATACATTTTTGTTTAAACTATGTATGAAAATCACTACCTTTGCTGTTTTATTTACGCAGGTGTTGAATGCGCTTAACACAAAAGTATTCGCATTATTTACTTTAATCTAAACTTGGTCAATGTCAGCGTAGTTTACTATTGGGAATACACTTTAGGTCGGATCGTTTTCAAAAAAAAGGGGAATATAGACATTAGTGCACGGTGTAGAATAGAACGGGCCGGAAAGTCCGGACAGTAGGAGCACCATTGACATCAGTAATAAAGCTGTATATCCATCACGGCCCCATTTGGGGGATTGGGAGGCCGTAGGGTATTATAGTTTGTTCCAACCAAATAAAACCATCATTAAATAGTGCTGCCGACAATTATTGATGCAATTGCGACAAAATTGGAAGTGCTATGCCAAAAGTTATGATATCAGAAGTGTGGTCTCCAACAGCAGAACACGCTCGGAAAATGTCTACAACTCTAAATTGGAATGTCCTACCCTCCTTGCTGTTAACAGTAAACACTACCCCTTCCGTATAACACGTGCTTTAATAGACGCCTAATTTTTTGTGCGAGCAGTGCTTCGATTCTTATGGCGAGACCTTTTTTCGACATGGAATTCGAAAATTGCCTAAGAGATTAACCTATTAGTTGATTTTGTTCTAAAGCAAATGCAATTTTGAAAAAAAAAACCCACCGAACTTTCACGTCCAATAATTATATTTCATCATGCCATGGATTTTCCGTTTGCAAACCGTATAGATAAACGTGAGATAAACTTGAGAAAAACAGTTATTTATTATATCCCGTGCCACTTGTGATACAAAGGTTTATTAAGCGTGTGCAGAGATGTACAACACCCAGAAGGGCTTGAAATAGGCTTATTTTTTATTACACCGATCGAACGAGAATCACTTTCTGGATCCACTAGAGTTTGTCCGTCCATTTCTTTCTCTATCCCTCTGTTCATGTTCTCTGTTGTTTGGTACACTGACGCGCCTTGATCAAGCACGAACGCTATTGCAAATGGTTCGGATAGGAACACTTTCTCGATCACTTTCCATATAAGAGCTTACCGTGAAAAGCCTCTTTACGAATAACTGTAGGGTAATTTAATGGTGGACTGTGGCCCAATATCGTGCTTTTACTTTTTTTTATTTATCTATTCTATTTTTTTGCCCTTTCCTATTGTCAGGACATTTTAAACAAGGTTTGAAGTAAAAGAAGAGCGTGGATTATTTTAATTACTATACTTTCATGCCACCTCGTTAATCACAGGAAAGCTTAAACAATAAAAAAATATAAATATTATAGAATAAAGAAAATCATCTATAAAGATTTTAACGAGACTTGCTAAGAGGACACACTTTTGTAACGCGTAAGTGTGTAAGTGTAAGTGTGCCTCTATTGAATGAGTTAAAGTAGAGGAAAACGCTGTAGTTTATTAGATAGACACTTGGGAAACCTTTGCACACGCTTTACCACTGAATTTGTGCCGATGCCCTCCACCTCAGGTCAAGCATATTAAATTTTATTTTCAATTCTTAGATAATCGATAGTAAGCAATAATAGGCGTGTAGCGCGTATATTCGTATATAACACAAAGTTTATACTTTTTATCTAAAATTTTATTAATTTAAGAAATCGAAAGGAGGAGAATGAATCAACGATCGGATCGATGGACGTGACTGTGATCCCTCTACGACAGGGAACGAGAGCCTTGAACGCTATTTTTGAATGTTGCAAACTGCTCGAAAGCTTTAGTAACCCGATATCTTTTGCTTATGGCTACACAAATAAATAAAAATCTTTCTATATAAAAGAAATATTTTTCTATTGCGTTATTTTTTTTTTTCTTTAGCTTTTATTCATATTATTTTTCCATTTAATGCTTTAGTGCCGAAGACTCCCTCGGGGAGAATATATGACAGATTCACTGCTAACATTGAAATCATTCTTTATTTTTTCCCCATGATTTTCATTGGCAAAATGAGGTGAGCTGGTGTTGAAAACTTGTATTTGCATTAAAGCGACCTAAAAAACAGAATGCATTTTCATTCGCTTTTTCGTTTAACATTTTGTTCAGCATTTAGATCGCGTAGTTGGTTTGATTTATAAATTTTTCAGCTGTGCCTGATGCATTTGATGAATATTATGAATGAATTCTACGCTATATCGCTTATAGTAAAGTGTTAACCTAAATCAAATCAGTCCGTCCTCATTCCGCTTTAAAATTAATTTTGTATTGTAAAATTACGCCTAAACAGAAAAAAAAAAAAAAAAAACAAACCGCAATCGAAAGGGAGGATTTTAGATATTAGGTCAAATTTTTGAGCTTGAAAAATATTTCTTAACGCAAAATGTTGATAAGGGAGGTGGGGGAAAAGACATGTAAATCGTGTTATACACGAATGCCATTTGATAAAACCTACTGCAATGCTTGACTGACTTTCACAGCGAACAAAATACGTACAAAATAATAGAAGAATCCTTTTCTCTCCTTTCGCAATTTTCAATATGCCAGCAAACACAAATCTTGAGCTGTGTGCCCTTTAAAAAGAAATCCTATACTGGTGTGATGTTTTTTTCTTTTTTTTTTTTTACACACTTTCGCAGAGTTTAATGCTAAAAAGCAACAAAATTTCTCTTTTTCCAGATGCTTTGTGTTTCGCTCGTTTTGTGGTTTGTATGGTGGCCCTGATGGTTGGCTAGGGTTTGCGTTGTGTATATTTTAACATTCGTGCTATACACTGCTGCTGGGCGAATAAGTTTGTATGACAACAACATCACATACTCTAAGCGATATGTTATCGCCAACGTACGTAAGGGATTGCTTATATGTTATGCACAACATGTGCAGTATGTATGTACGCATAGTTACAACATATATGTAAACTTGAGATGATATAAAAATACCACAAAGTATAAAAATCTCCGAAAAATACAATAAATTTTATGCATTACAAAATGTTATTCTTCTTCGAGTGCACATGCATTTATGTGCGCTTGTGTGCTTGTATAAGAGTGTAACTCCTTTTCTCTTTTTGTCATAAGTACGTGAATGCAAGTGTGAATTTTACACTTACATGGTAAACTTTTTATTACATGGCTGTCTGTCGGCGTTAGAGTGACTGAGAGACTGTGCGTTAGCACGACCTTCTTTTATATAAAGTTTGCTACGAATAATCGCTTCAAATATCTCTTCTTATGCTTACGTACATACGTACATACGTACATACGTACATACATATACAATGAATAGTGCACTTGTTTTTCACCCACCCTCACTTCAATATCTATACAGATAAGTTGTATATGCGTGTGCTTGTGCATTTATCCAGATACGTACACATCATGAGTATACTTATTTACAATTGAAATATTTTTTTGCTTTTCGTTCAACTTTAATTTGCACTAACGAGTGAAGAAGGTATACTTGGACTGTCGTCTCGTTTGTCCGCCTGTGTCTTTATCTATGCTGGAAAATATCGAGGACGCAAATTGCTAATGAAAAGGTAAAAGGCTTAGTCTAATATTTTCCAAAGTTGGCAGTTTACAAATATTACGAAGAAGAAGGGAAAAGAAGTTTACAAATTATTTCCGTAACCGATTGTAGCAGACTTACAACAACACTATTAGAGGACACATGCGTCTTATATTTCTTCAAAATATTTACTAAGAATAACAATAAGGGGTTAATTGCTAATGCTTTTAACGAACCAGCCGGCACGCCCTTTGTTTAACGAACGAATTAAGCCATTCTCAGTAACTGTGATAAGTATTGAAGATTCGCATCGAGGCGAATATATAATAATTTTGTTCCTTGTTCTATCTTTGTGTGTAACAGCAGTAATTGTAATAATATTGACAATAATGACAATACAATACAATAATGAGTGTTTGTGTGCTTATGAATGCGTGTCTGTGTGTCTGTTTGTTTGTCTATTTGTGTTTCTGTGTGTTAGGTGTATATATATAAACATTATTCAACAGTTAAATATTATCGTTACATTACATTTCTTTCTCTATCCTTTTTCCAATTTTCATTATTTTCCTTTAAGGTTAGTTCGGTGTAGATATTGCGTAGATTTGTGAGCCGTAGAAAAATGTACATAATGCCACAACTAAATTCGTACCGACGCTAACTGTACGTTGGCTACCGAGTTTCGCAACTGCTTCATTGGTGATAACCCAAGGAGATCGCGGTGATGGCACTACCGGCGGAGTTTTATGCGTCTTCTCATAGCTATTTCTTGCTGGCAACTGCGTATGAACTAAAGTATAAAAGAAATTCGGATAAAAAGGAATAAAACTCTTTCCGTAATATCATCTCGAATGCATATTTATAAAAATAATATTATGTACATACGCAGCAATTCATATGAATTCAACTGGAACTAGGTTACGTTTCATAGTGTACAAGTAGTGAAAGAAACCAAATAGAATTTTAATAGCTTTTCAAATTCATCGCCATGACAACCGGATTGCAAAGAAAATGTATTTTAAGGACTACAAGCGCTATAGCTGCTTGTGGTTCCGCATGAATTACAATGTGAATGCATAAAGACGGCAAGCGCCGTCAAGAATCAAAACCCATTTAACTCTGAAGAGACGAACTATATAGAAGACAGCTACGATATCGTCTTTTTAGAATGAAATTGGGAAAGATTATAGTCTTCCTAAACAATTTCATAGTAATAGAAAACATTAATGTTCCATACGTAGTTTGGATATGTTTTACAATTAATACTAATTTCGGTTCAAAACGCGGACCAGCTCACTTTATGGTAAGCGCGGTAGATGCTGTTCCTTATCGTTACGACTGCTCCACAATTTTATGTAAAAAACTTGCAGATTTTCATAAGTTTCGTCACTCTTGGGTTAAAGAGCAAGGTCGAATGTATCATCACTCATAAGCCTGCAATGCTGATTTCACTTCATATGTGAACTATAACTATTTACTCGATTTTCCGCAGAGGATTTTTTTTTGTGGAGATAGGATTGGCCGAGCTCATATGGTCGGGTCGTTATGTCACATGAAGTGTTGGTTAGCTCTTAGAAATATTCTCCTATAAGCAAGCGTTGAAAATGAAAAATCGAAAAGGGTTGTGCTTGTATTACATAAAGCGTAACCAGCTATAGTCTGTCGAAAATTAGACATATGCCCATGGAATTTATTTAAAATGGAAATATTGGTTAGCACTAAAATATTTTGCAAGCAAAGGAAGTTGTTAAAGAGGTGAGATGTGATATTGAGAACAATAGGAATTTATATGTCCGTTTAACCACATCTCACAAGAGAACTGCCAGCTTTGGAATCGAACATATGAGTATCCGCAGAAAAGTCTGTTGAGGCTTTACATTAATATCTTCATATCGAGATCCATTCAAGAAAATCAAATTCGCTTCTCACCCAAAATCCCCCACTCCCTCCGACACCGAATATGATAACAGAACAAATTTTCCAGGATCTTATGAGCCATTTAATCAACTTTATCAGTTAAAGACGGACCAGAGTAGTTGGGAGCCGAGATTTAATAAGCACCGTAAAGAAGTGAATCGTTCGCTGGTCAATATCCAGCATTCAGAAAATTGGAAAAGCGTTCAAGCATAACACAAACGATCCGGTTGTTAGTGAAAACAACATGGTACTGTGCATTGCCTTCTTCCCATCAATGATGACAGAAGGAAGTTTAAATATATAAAAACCATTCAAACTGGGGTTGATAACAGGGCAGACAGTACCGGCAGGGCGTAAGTGCGAAAATTGTGCTTTATATGAGCGCATTAACGAGGAGTACTGAGCGTGCGAACATGAATTGTGATGTCGGATTTTTTTTCCATACACAGCGGATAGTAAAAGCACTTAGGCTTGCGCGGACATGTTGAATAGAGACGAATGTCTTTAAAGTTACAGTACGTAAGAAAATAGCTGTCATTAATGGAGAAAAGTTGCCTTACGCTTACGAAGATCAATATGTAGATTTCAACAGTTCCCTAGGAGGAAGAAATAGAGCTTGTAAGATTGCTGGTCATTGATTTATGAAAACATGAATATGTGAACTGGAGTAGCTAAACAAAGACATAGCCTCAAGTTAGCGATTTGAAAGACAGCTGCATTATTAGTTAGGAGAATGGGTGCAGACCGATCTTGCGTAGTCAGCTTTGCTTCGAATAAAGTTTTTGCAGAGGTTTAAGTCCACCATTGGATTTACTCCATCATTGGTTGTGGTGAGCATTTCAAAAAATCTCACTGAAGATGTGGATTTGTTGGTAATAGATATACTATCTGAAACAGTCATTTCTAGAACCGAAAAAAATTGATCCCTTGGAAGATCATCAGCCTGAATCCCGTTTTTCCACTTTATATACTCACCACTGCAAGATGGGTTGTACTCAATTTGTTTTTCCAATAATGTATGGAACACCCAAAAGGAAGCTTCACCGACCCTATAAAGTATATATATTCATGATCACCGTAAAAATCTAAATTTGATTAAGCCATGTCCGTCTCGTGTTCGTTGTTGGCACTCTCCTGGACGCAAAAATAAAGATATCGACTTCAAATTTGTTAGAAAAAGTCTTTGCACGCATTATAAAAGATAGAAGGCCCAAATTTTCCACATTAACTTTACGAGGCACTCTACACTCTACTCTTTACGTGCAAAAATGGGAAAAATCCATGCCCACACTAAGTTACAAGCGATTAAATTATCTTTTGTTCACTTCTTTGAGGTTTTATGCTTAGTTTTATGCTTATAAGGCAAACAAGGCAGAATGTTTAAAATTATTTTGTACATTCCTCAAATGACGATACATTATCTGCCTAAAAATGGGTTAATTCTAAAATGGATATGATAGACACCGCAATCTGGTGGATTAAGTTTTCCTTAATAATACCAGCGATATGGGTATCAAATAAAAGAACTTGGAGAATACAATGCGAAAAGCATAGCTGTAGGTATGTGAGATGCCGCCCCCGCCGAACATAACTTTCTTGCTTGTTTTGATTAAGACGAAAATTATGCAAATCGGTCAGAAATAGGTGAATGGTAGAAGAAAGCGATGTAGCTTCCCTGATAGCCGATACAATTTCGATCAGTCTCCATGAATAGTTAGAACTTCCTCATCTCCGCAATTCACTAAAATAATGCCATTTCACAAATTTTGCCATGGTGCGTTTCGCTACAAAGGAAAGCTGTGGGCAGATGAAATAATTATACAACTACGGAGGTCCTGCATTATATTGTACCAGCAAATCCTGTTCTTCTTTAAATCAATTCTTATTTCTCAGAGTTCATAAAGTATAATATTGTAAGATTTTAGGGTATTTCTTATTTGTAAGATGCGAAGTAATAAGAAATCTAAAACCAGAATTACTTCGTCATTAAGGGTAAAAATTTCCGGGAAACATTCTAAATTATTTCTGAATGCATTTGATGGCCTTACTACAAAATAAGGCTTTGTGAATGGTCTTCCTTTTGGATGACTTTCTTATGATGTTGTCTCTAAATCCTTGGCTAACAATTGCATTTTGAGCTACATCCGAGAGGTGTCATAAGTCATAAGGCACTTCGAAATAATATAGTTTGCGATTTTCATGACTTTTTTATATGAAAATTGATATTGGAAGGTCTCTGCCCTGAATCACCAACTTTTATACGAACTTATCAAAATTGTGACAAAAAAAAAAACATTCTCTTATTAGTAGAAAACGGTCACAATGCAAGAATAAGGCTGAAGACCGTATTTTTTACGGCTTGCTGATAGATCGTTAGTCAGTGCTGTAATTACGATATAAAAACATGCATGACGCTTTGAGCTTATTTTTACATTTTGCCATGGCTTTCTCAAGAGGAAGAAAGTGTCAATTCACACAGCAACCTAGGTTGGCTCGTAAACCTTTATTATAAAAATCAAAAGTTTACCGTGGCATTAGCAATTTTGATACGAGAATACCTAAGTCAGTCGTATCTTGTAAAACAAGATGCTAGGAATGGCTCTCAGAGAACGCCGTTTCGTATGTAAAGGATTTGATGTATAAGAAATGAAACCTTCTTGAGCGAGCGAGATGTTTGACTTATTTTCATCTTATTGTGGTTGTTGGCTTTTTTCGCAGTATACTGCGGATGTATGTTTGTAATGCGACCTGTCTTAATGCCTTAATCGTACAAAACAACATTTTCAGTTGTTTTAAGTTATTGAGTTGATGGTTTTATGGGCTTCTAAAGGGAATTGTGCTGTATTCCTTTTGTGAAATTATATATAAGTGAATGTATATATATATATATATATATATAGTAAACGCTTGACTTGTTTAATTTGTACTCTCTGCACTTGAAGCACTTTTTCAATTGTAACTTACCTTCCGCTCCGTTAATCAAACCATTTGCCGCATTGATGTTATTTGGTCCCGAGACGCCAACGCCGACTCCGTTTGTGCTACTTTCTCTATTGCTACTATAAACATTACTACCACTGGCACTACTGCTACTGCGGCCACTGTTGCTATTACTATTTCCACTGTTGCTGCTGCTTAT
The DNA here is from genome assembly GCA_001077435.1 of Glossina morsitans morsitans. NCBI lineage: Eukaryota > Metazoa > Arthropoda > Insecta > Diptera > Glossinidae > Glossina > Glossina morsitans. The sequence goes on from CCAG010023562.1 coordinate 9,366, forward strand.
GATGCCATTAGAAATTTCATTTTCCTTTAATGTGTTGCTGTTGAAATGTGTCCCCTTAGCTCGCACAACCTCATTGAGATCTTTATTCATATTTAATGGAGGTTTGCGGCGAGGTGTTGCTGTGGTGTGTACGTATGGTGTCGGTGTAGTTGTCGGTTTTGGCGGCAAACGTAGCTCTGCAACAAATTGAACCAATTACTACAATTTAATGGATTCGATTAGAAAATTTCATATTTTCCACTATATGTTACAAAGACCGTAAACATAATCATAAATGTGCATACATGTATCTGTGCTTATATGCCAACATATGGTATGGTATATGGGTAAATCTGGGTTTTAACTTGCAGTCGCACTCGCATACAACAAACATCCACACTAGCCATAATGTTATCAACATCATTATTTCTGGTGCTAAAGCAGCTATTTGTAAGTGATGGAAGGGTGAAGCACTAACGCCGCTGCCCAATAACTCAACGCTGCTCGATTGCAGTTCATTTGAAATGTCAACAAATGCGATGATTGAACGAATTTTTCCAATTTATTTTTCGGTAAAAATATGTCTGGGGTTGAATGCAAGCGAAATGCTTTCTTTTTAAAAACGTTGGGAAAATTGTCAAATGAAATATGATTAGTTAGTGCGCAACCAGAAAGTTGATTGTCGTTGCCGTTATTATTAAAATAAAACAAATAATTTTCCTTCTTAAAGTCTTATCAAATTATGCGAAAAATTTAAGGGTTTTCGTCTGCTTGATTAACTTTTCCTCGCCAATGGATTTGCAAAAGTTAAGCCAATAAGTTTTAAAAGTTACCCGACATAGGATTAAATGCAGAAAGACTAAAAAAAGTCTCGTAGAGTTTAAAGTATTTTCAACTTTTTAACTGAAAATAACTAATAGTTTTAAATGCTGCTTTAACGAATTGTTATCGGAATCGATAAAAAAAAAGATTAAGTGAACCAAATTGACCATGAGTTAAAGATGTGAAAGACGAACCTTCCGAGGTTGCATTCAAATAAATGTAGAATTTTTTTTCTCGTTAAAAATTGGAGGTATTGCTTAACTCTGAACATAGGTCCACTACTTGTAATATGATTGGAACATTTTCACCCTGAACATTTTTAGCAAAATATTTCTGTTTTGAAATTAAATCCTAACCTGAAGCTTTAATGTTTTTCTCTTATTTCCTCCTTTCATTTACGTATGAACTTTAATTTTCTCAATTTCAAGTAAACGTTTTTGAGCTTGTATTCGTTTCCTGTCCCAACCGACTATCTCAACCATTCATTCTTACATTTATTGTTTGGGTGACAGTCTTTGGCAAAACGAGAGAGAAAACGAAGACATTAAATTTTTTTAGCGATTACTGCGATTGTCGAGCTTATTGTCCTTTAGTTGGAAAGTAGTTTTCGTGCTGCTCTACACAACTTGGCATATTGTGACTGACTGATTGCTTGTGTGTCCCTGCAGCTTGTACAACTCATACGTTAAATCTTACTACATCTGCACGGTAACGATAAAACGCCTTTATTGAATGCTTACGATTCCCAATAAATGTAGTCGATGAATAACAAAGGCAGAGAGCGATGAAAAAAAAATTGGGAAAATAATAATAATTCAAGCTGACTAGAGAGAGCAAAACGCAAATATACACATAAGTATATATATATATATATATATACATAAGTATATAAATATGAGTGCGCTGTGCTGACTTTACAAAATGCTACTTGATTTATAGTGTCTGATCACTGGCGAATAGATGGCACATACACATAACCATCTATGAATAAACATTTTCTTCTTCTCTTCCTTTTGCTTTTGAAAACTGCAACCAAATGCGCTTACTTGTATCTAAAGTTTAGTTTCGTACTTTATTGAGGTTCTATGTGTTCAATATTTATTTAAGCGAGTCTTAGATATTGCAATATATTTATAAGTGTGTGTGTACGAAATATATATTTTCACATATGCACATTTTCTATACATACCTTGCAAACGAATGCGGGCCTCACTTTTGCCTAAAGCGTTCACGCTGGAGCAGCTGTAAGCGCCAAAATCAGACTTCATGATATGACGTATCGTCAGATTAAGATGCCAAGTGTACATGTTAATCATGCCTTCCGATATGTTGTACTTGTTGCTGTTGTGCAGTTTTAGGTTTCCTGTTCACGTTGTCATTGTCATCGTACAATTTTGTTGCAATATATGTTTTTTTTTTTTTTTTTTTTTTTTTTTTTTTTATATAAATTTTAATTTAGTTTTATGTTTGAATGTCATGAAAATAATGGCGGTAGAATGGAGTAATAAAACATATAGAAACAGAGAGATATACATAGATACTTTTACACGCTAAATATAGATATGAAAGTAAATTTATAAACAAACGCAAAAGGAATAAGAAAGAAAAATTTGCCATTTGCCATTTGCCATAAAATCTTTTCTTCGGAAAAATTCTTCAAGAAGCGAAAATTTTTAATATAAAATATGTCAATGTTTTGTCGCTATATCTTTGCGTCTTTCTGTCTGTCTGTCTATCTGTCTGACTCTCTTTCCGTTGTGCACATGTTCTTTATACTGTTTATCTGTCTGTTTTCTTGAACTGAAGCTTTACGTACGTATACAACATAGATGACTTACCCTCGTTGCGATACCAGCCATTTAATGGTTTTGGATAGACCTCCACAATGCATTCTAACGTTACCTCTCGCTCGACTGGGGCTGCCACCAACTGATTTACGGCTTTGATGGATGGCGGAACTGTGCAACATTTTTAATAGCAGCAACAGCAACAGCATATACAACCAGCACATTGGAGTAAATATAAAGCAGACAAGCACAGATGTATCAGCAGGCATCATCATCATCGTCGTCATCATCGTAAACAAAACAAACAAACAACAAAAAATAGAAAGAAGAAAATAAATAAAAACAAATAATATTTGTGTGTAAAGGAGTTTTCAACTTAAATTCTCATAGACGTTGTGTAAGCTATATTCGTAGCACTAGTTCTGGCACAGCAGCAACGACTGTGGCAGGAGGTGTAACAAATTGTGGGATTAAGTGCATTGTAAAATGCTTCTGTTATTTCCTTCTGATCTGCTTTGTTATGCTTTAATTTTTTAATATTGTACTTCAGTCTCCATCTGTTTTTTTCCTTCCTTTACTGCCACCGTCGCAGATGAATCGCTTCGTATTGTTTATTTAAGAAATTTAAATCTTAATTTAATGTTAATGCTAACTTGTCACATTCAACGTTACCATAACTACCACTAGGACTACTATTACTGCTGCTACTGCCACTGCTACTGCTACTACTGCTCTGCTAATACAGCTACTGTTTGTACGACTATTGCAAGAATATGTTTATTTTTTGCCAACAATATGAGTCAGTTGATGACGATAATGGTGGCGTTGGTGTTAGTGATTTGGGAATACAAGATATATACTAAAAGATATCGTATTACTCCATTTAATGGGTCACTGCTTAAAAATCTTTAAAAGATATAATCAAATTCATACCATATATACACATTAAAAGAAAGGGGGAAATACATTTGCAATGAATTAACTTGATCTTACTGAGCTTTTTTTATGTTTATATTTATGTTTATATATGGCTTTTATTGTTTAATTAAATTTAAATTCATTAAAAAACTTATTAAGAACTGAAAAGTTGTTGTTCATCACATAGCAGATGTCACAGTTCAAAACGAAAAAAATCAAAGCGATAGAATGTATATATATATGTACATATATATATATATAAATATATATATATATATATATATATTCATGAGGAAATTTAGTGTTGTATGTTATACAAGATGCTTAACATAAATGCCACGTTATAAGGACTGCATATAAACCATGTTAAAATCTATAATTTCTTTTAATATGACTGCTTAGGAGATTTTCCGTATAGGTGTAACAGTGACGATTACAAAGAAATGGGGAGAAAGGACGAGATGGAGGGTTGGTTGCCATCTAGTAGGTGTAGATGTTCAAAAAGTAAGTGTTACGCTTTCGCTCTCTAAAAACCCTACTTAGTTACGACCAAAGTAAACTCTACCGCATTCAGATATGAACCTGCAAAGAGTCCGTTATTCATGCGGACAATCTGAGAATATTCATTTAATACAAGCCGCGAGACAAGAAACATTAATGCAGTTTGAGGTAAAGCAATAGTTGTAATTAATTATCAACAGTGGTTCCAGTAAATGCGAATTGAAACTTACTTTCTAACAAGCGAGTCTTGTTTCCGACAAAATGTACAAAGTTTAAAGTGGGCCGCAAGTTTGATTCTGTAGGAAATGCACTGCATTTAATATATGTGCTCTGCTGATATCAGCAAAATCTTACCAAATTAAGTCAACCCCTTGTTCATAAAAAGAACACTCCCATAAGATAATAAGATAATGGAGGACCTGCTGGGACCTTGACCTGGCATAACCATTGCGCCATACAGGCTAAGCCAGGATCTCTTGGAGAGGTTCTTCTTCAACATGGCGCTCGGCCTGAGGACCCGGTCATCACCAGAGATAGAATGACTGAGGAACTTCCAATTGTCGAGACGGTGTGGCGGCTCCAGGCCTGAAGATGATTAAGACTAAAGAGGTCGAAAACTCTGACGGCAAAGCGCAAAGGACGTGCGACTTAATCTGTGCACTAACTAAGTTCGCCAATGTCCTGCAACGCAGCTCCATCAACAGCGGGACATGGATGGAGCTCAAATCTGCACTCGATGAGGTCGAACACTATCTGGGGCAAAAATTTAAGGGCGGACACTGTAGCGGTGGACATGCTGTTAACTCTGAGAAATTTCAGACACATATATAATATGTCATGGTAGTAGAAGATATATACTTTTTGCATGTTTATGTTGTTTACCTTAAAGGAAATGCTTGCTTAATCTCTTGAGCTGCATGTTACATCATATAATAGAATGATCAATTCAAGTTCGTGTTCGCTTTCTAGAGCTATGGGTAAAATCCCGTATCACAGCGCAAACCGCAAGCTTTTTGACCTTTCAAAATATCGCAATAAAGACTCATTCACTACGAAGCTCTAATGTGATATCTGGTGCACATAAAGAGAACCACTAAGGGTTGTAAATGCAGGAAGAATCGATTTATAAATTCAAATGTCGGGGTCGTTTTGAACAAACTGCTACAACAAATAGCTTCAGTTTCCAGAGCTCTTCCGGTTTCTTTTAAATCTAACAATATTAAGTTTTCCTTGCACTTGGAGCAATTGAAAAAAAGTTAATAATAATTTTGAAGTCATTGCAGTACTCATCTATTCCGTAGCTCACTAAAAGTAGCTACAAGTTTTCATTGTGAATTTTCTCCTTTATTGAAATCTTCTATTTGGTTTATTATTCCAAAATCAATAACAAAACAAAAGATCTCGCAGCATAAAGATAACAAGTATACCAATTATGGATTGGATGTACATTGTGGTGAATTCATAGACATCATCACTTCATTTAATCTAAGATTTTCATTTCCGAAGTTATTTTTCCGCTTTTTATAATCATCACCATTTTTTAACATTCAGAAGAATTTAACATAAGACCCACATTTCATTGTGCCGATCGATTCAGAATCACTCCCTGAATCACATCGTGAAGCGACCTGAGCTCGTCTGTTTGTCTATCCGTATAAACGTCTAATGTCTGTGCGTCCAACCTATACATCGCAGTTTTTGAGATGTTTTAATGAAGTTTGGTATACCGACGTGTTTTGGCCATAAGGCGGACGCTAATGAAAATGGTGCGGATCAAGCCACTTTTTCCATCTCACTTCATATTTTTATTTTTTTTTATCTATGTTTAACAGTCGAATTCAAATCCAACTTAAAGTAAATCTTATACTAATGGTTTCAAAACTAGTATATAATATAAAGATATATATGAAAAAAGAAGAGTACAAAACAAAGAAAGTAAAAATGATTATTCATGTATAAATAAATAAATACGAAAAAAGAAAAAAGCATGTACACAGCTAGCACAGAAGCCCACTCGCAACAAGAACAGATCCAGGTTGCAAGTGAACCCCTAAGCCATTGCAAACATGCATAAGCTTGGCAACCGAGACCTTAACAACACCATTTATTTTTTCAAAAAAAAAGTGAGACATTATGAACGCAAGTTAGTTTAAGTACGACATAGGGAGATCGCGCATATTAAGCAAAGTTGCTTTAATAGACTTTAAAGAGTCCGATAATGAGAATAAGTGATCGGCATCGTTTAGGTTTCTCCAAACAACTCTGAGGGGGTTAAACAGCTCATAATTGTATTTACATTGGATAAGCTTAATCAAGATAAAGTGCTTAGAGAACCGGTTAGGGACATTAAAACTTAACTCACCAAGTAATGCGGGCGAGTCTATAGTACCATTTATTACTTTGATTAAAAAGGAAATGCCAAGAACAAATCTACGTTTCTCGAGAGACGGTAAGGATAACAGAAGCAACCTATTTTCATAGGGGGGGAAACCTATTTTCATTCGGGTCCCAACCCAAATTCTTAAGGGCAAACAGCCACAATTGCTTTTGAACAGATTCAGTTGAATCCATATAGCACCTATAGGAAGGACACTAGACAACAGAGGCATGCTCGAGTATAAGTCTAACTAAACACATGTACAGCCTTTTGTTAATGTAAGGATAATCAAGCTCTTTGAACCACTTCTTTATAAAACCAAGCCCGGACCTAGCTTTGCTTAACAAGAGCTCAATATGCAGGGTCAAACGTAACCTATGGTCAAAGAGAACGCCTAAATCTGTGAACGAATCGACGTCCTCCAACTTGGGCGAATCTATGAAATACTAGGTAATGAATGACTTCCTCCTTGAGAAAGAAAGCTTCTTACATTTATTTAGGTTTAGAGTCATATGATTCAACGAGCACCACGCAACCAAATTGTTCAGGTCAACTTGAAACTGACGTGATTGCGATTCTATGGAAAAGGAAGAAAATAGTTTCACATCATCAGCATACATTAACATCTGGCTGGATTTAATCACCGAAGGTAAATCATTAATGTATAGATTAAATAAAATGGGTCCTAAGTGGCTCCCTTGGGGTATGCCAGACGTAACCGGAATTCATATGAGGTGTTGAAGTTAAATAAAACCCTGAATGACCTATTATGCAGACAAGAGTTTATCCATTTCACTAAATGGGAGGGGAACTCAGAGGCTTAAAGTTTAAGGATAAGTAATTTATGGTTAACCAAATCGAACGCTTTGATAAAATCAGTGTATATGACATCAGTGCGAGAGCTACTAGAAAAAGCCTTGAAAACATGACAAGTAAACTCTAACGGGTTGGTGACCGTAGATCTTCCTTTTCGAAAGCCATGTTGGAGTGGAGAAATATACGATTTGATGGCAAAGGCCAAGGCCTAATGCCTTACTTTAAAAAGTCGTTGTATGGAAAAGAGTTCTAATTTTGAAAACTTCTCGAGAAAACTCGCTGACTAATATTACAAACTTCGACATTCTAAATTGCTATGAAAAATTTGGTTCGACTGTGGCAATTTTTGAACGCTTTCATATATATCCGTTCCTATGAAAACTGAATAGTGAAATATATAAAGATATGTTAAAAAGGTCTTATTTTCACTGTTTCACGGTCAAAATGGGTTTAGTTGATAAAGAAATCAACTTTAACGCATTTGGACTACGTAGGTATATTTTTGGATACCACGGTATATAAAGATTCTCAGAAAATGTAAATCCTTATATGCCAAAAAGATCTCATTGCGAATCTTTTACTAGGGATTTGCAAAAATTTCGCCCAGCGATTAAATTCGATGATTTGGAGATTTCTCTGCATATATAATAAGAGTTTTCCCTTTAATATTACTGGTTTAGTCAGCGCATGACGACGCTAATCGTGGAGCGTTCAAAATTCTTCTCCTTCCATATTCATTACGTTTATTGTTTATTTAGAGAAATCTGTTGCCGAAGCCCATGAAAGATGTTCAGTTCGGTACAGCATCGCTTTGCTGACACGCGGAACAGCAAAAGTGAAGACGTACGGATGGTGAATCGCTCCATATCGTTCTTTCGGCACGGTATCGACAAGTTGCCAGAAAGCCGGAAAAAGGTTGTAGAAAACGATTGCAAATATTTTGATTTTCTCAATAAATGACTTTTTTAAGAGAAACAATGACCAACATTTTTCCTACCCCTCAATAAATATGCTCACGCTAGTAGTTTGACATAAAAATTAAGTACCCGAAATTTAAGTAAGGCTGGTCTATTTTGTGGAACTCACTCCATATAGGACTTCTCATGAGCAAGCCCTTCAAAAAAAGGTTTAATTTTTAATATCTTATGACGAAAATTGATCAATAGTGACATTTTGGCATACAAATTATCAGTACGACATTTTGATCTCGTAGGTATATTTTTTGGACAACAGAGGCTATATAGAGCTTATATAGAGGTTATCATAAAAAGGAAAACTCTTTTATGGAGAGAAATTATAATTTTCAGTTTCTTATAAGGTTTGCAAAATTTGGATCCCGTCATGTGATGGTTCGGGCATCCTCCAATATGCGAGCTTTCATAAAAGGTCTACCTTGGCATGAAAATCATGCGTAATTTTGATGTATTATCAGCAAAATGCATGAATAGCTTTACTAGGTAAAGCGGTATACAATAACTAAGGATCGACTTTGGCTTCGTATAATGTTTCTACTTGTTTTTATCTTACAAAAAAATGCAATAGGAAAAAACATATCAACCACAAGTGCTACAACATAAGCACCAATATAAACAATAATAAAATAATAACCCTAGCAACAAATAAAACACACTCTACATCGACAACAAGAATAGGATAAGTTCAGCTAACAAAAATTTTGGCGATTAAAATAGTTCAATAACTGTAATAGTTGCAGGAACGAATGTAGAAATAAGAAAAAGAGCTAAGTCAACAATATTAATAACAATAATAATAACTAAAACGAGAGAAAATTATATTCAGTTATGGCCGACTCTTCTACACCCACTACCTTTATTCTAAAATAAATCTCGAAAAAAATGAAACTTTAATGCTTCATTATATCGGGTAGGCGCGGCCTATTTTGTATGCCTTACAAGCATTATAGGATCAGCCAAGGATCGTACAACTTGGTATGTCCATTTTGTCAAGATGTTGGCAGCACCCAGAAGAAAGCTTTACGAGCCCTAAATACATAGGCGACTATGATCAACATTTCCGTCCGCCGGTCTTTTTATGTAATGTTTGTAGTAAACGTTTCCTCCTTCGAAGAAATGGAGATGTTGCCATCAAAGCGCTCGCAGGTTGGCAATAAAAATGGTTCAAATGGATCAAAGCCTACAGCGCAGCATAACCTACCAAGTTTACGCATATTTGATTCTGTTTGGGTGAAAAATCCATCGACATTCAAGTTTCGTAAGGCGATACAAATTTATCTATCTACTTATATGTGTTTATTGGCAGTCATTAGGCCGACGTTCATCGACTGATAAGCCGCATTCATTTAATTACTATAATGAACTTTCACATCATAAAATGGTACCAACAACTCGTCTGTGTCTCGTTTATTTATCCAAACCACTGTATAAAAAGTGTCGTAGAGATTGAAGTCTTTGAAGTCCTCATGGGGAATCTTCCCACGATCTGACGTAACTTCGTAAGCATTGGCAAATATTAAAAATTTCCGAGCTGAATAGGTATAGAAATGGGATCCGAAGAGGAACCGACATTAGATGTAAAGAAGTGTGTAATAGTTACTGGGTACCATGCTGCGATTAGGGCAAAATTAGGACACTAATTCATTCAATGACGCTAATCGAAAATAAGTCACTGCCACTATAGTATAAAAATTTAACGTCTGCAAAAGAAGATCGAAAGCAGAAGTGCCTTGGAACTAAAACCTCTTATGCGAACATAATACAAAGAGCAATTGAAAAACGAAGAGAAACAAACCAACAAAATGGTTCCAAGTGGACAAAATATTTTCGGAGGATCGACGTATATGTAGGTAGATCGTAACCAGTTTTTTAATATTGGACGCTCAATAGATCAGGGAATGTTTGTGCCAATTTTCGGTTCCTTACCTTCATTTTTACGACTGCGTGAAGTCGACAAAAATAAAGGATCACCATGATCCCTACTGGTAGAAGTAGGTACATGTCATCGACGTCTTGAAAACTATACAAGATGGGAAAAAATTATAGTTATTTTAAGGTCTCGTATACGTGAAAGTCGATAACAAATTTTGGAACACTAAAAAAAGAAAACAATGTTTGGAAAATATAAAAAAACGGCAAAACCGCAGCCATTCTTGTGAGGCTTGTTTAATTTAGAGCCTTTGCAGCCGATGCCACTTTTGGAAAATTTGAAACTAAGAAAATTATATTCGGTTGCAATCGAGCCTTTTATACTCATCACCGTTGTCCTAAATAGGAATAAAGATCTAAATTTTTATACTCTATAATAACAGGTAAGCGAGCGAGGCTGATTTTCTCCATTTTTAGAATAAAATTGGAAATTTATATAGTGTACACGTTGTACTTTAGGAGTAACAAGGAAAAGCACGAAAATTAAAGTATTCACAGTTCGTATTGCATAAACATGTGGGTGTTGCAAGCGTGCCCTTTAGCCGATTTGGGCCGTTTTAAAATTCTTTTGCACATTTGTAGGTGATATCTACATTTTTGCGACCGGGACAAAGTTTGTCGCAGATACTACGCTGTTTGACAGACGGATAGATGGACAAACGAACAAACGGACATGTTTAGATGCATTCTAAACTTGAAACTGGCCAAGAATCTGTACACTTTATGGGGGTTTTGAAGTTCGTTTCTGGACCTTATAAAGTTACTGAACAAAAAAATTTAATTCTGATGTACTTTAAAGTGCCCTACCCCATAAGGCGTGGCCATTCCGTTTTTCTAAAGGTGTAATGGGCAAAAAACCAATTTTGTGTTCCTTTTGAAAAACACAGATATTCTAAGTTTACGTGCTTCAGTGGGCGTATCCGATAGTTTCATTTTTGCGGCCAGAAGAATGGCATTACACAGACAGGCAGACAGGCAGACGGACAGAGGGATATGCATAAATCGATTAGGAGTTTGTTATCAATCAAGAATATATATATTTTGTGGGCTCTCTGATGCTTTCTTCTCGGCGGTGCAAACGTTTTGACAAAATGGATATACCTCTCATCTTTCGGAAATGGGTGGGTGTAAAGAGAAATTTACTTAATTATGTATATATACATGTGTTATATAACTATTGCCAAACAGAAGAGCAAACATTTGCTGAAGTTGTAAAGGTCCTTGACTCAGACTTGCTTTTCAGTATTAAACTTGACAATAAGGGAGAGATTAAGAACATCTACGCTGATGTGAATAAAACCGAAGACCTAGAAATTATAAATAAGGGAAAGAAGATGCATGGGACATTGAGAGTTAAATGCTGAGGAAAAGCGAGATTATAGCATTAAATTAGCTTAACCGCAGTTTTACATAAATACGAAGCAGTTTTAAAGATGAGAACGAGGAAATTATCGAAAACGTATACTTTGGAAGGAAGCCTACAATGGTCAAAGAAATGCAGAGTACGTTTCATGACGAAGCTGATGTCATAATTCGCTATAAGTGCAAATGATTTAATCGTCATGTTCGATTTAAACGTCACAAATCGAGAATGTGATAAAGTCCTTATTACAAAGTGCATAAATTACTTCAGCTCTAATGAAAAGCTCGGATTAAATCGTAACGTAAACCACACTACACTGAGCAAATCTTCTCCGCTATATATTCACAATTAACTAAAATGGAATTGGTAGTTATATGACTGATCACAACTTATAGGCCTGCAGTGTTAATCAATAAGTTGCTTTGAAAATTGTCAACGGAACCCATAAAGGTTTTCAATTAAGTAATTTTAATGCTCGTAGCTTTGTCGAACCCCAAGTTGTCTGCTTCAATTATTTGTTGTCGCTATTATCAATTCATGTTGCTTGTATAACCAAAGCGTATTTTAATTTGCATGTTGTTAACAAATTACGTTAAATTAATCGATATAATGCATTCTGCTATGAGAAAACATATGATTTCAGAGATGGTGTTATCGCTCTCTATGCTAATCAGAGTTCAAACGATAAATTTGGGTCAGATGTTAGCATATCTCTGTGTCGAAATTATTGCTAATAACTAAAATACTGGGTGGCAGGTGTGCAACAGTTAAACAAGAATTGTTGTATGAGTGATTTTCTTCAGGCGATGGCTGAGTTATCAATCTCTTAGGTATCCACAATATTGTGTAGTAATAACTTCAATATTGACTTCCTGCTGAATAATTCATATGCAAAAGAATTATGGAATTCAATATACCGCGAAATCAGCTGAAGCAAGGTTGAGAATATTGCTAACATTAAAGAAAAACCATCGTATTTAACTTACAACTTGTTGGCGCAATATCATGCTCATACTCTTTTTGAGAATTGTATCATTAATTCCTCTAAGCCTCGGGCTCCTCACAACGAGGCCTACGAAACATGAAGATGTTACCTTCTGAAAGTAAACTTTGGACAACTTCAACCTAGTGCATTTGGTTTAAATGATAAAATACAAAAGATCTTTCGCTAATGGCTCCAAAATGTAATCAGACAATTAACTTTGTCTTATGTCTCAATAATTTCTTTGTATTAAATCACTTAATTTTTGCCCTTTAGCAATACTTAAATTGTATTCTCCCTAAGTTAACTAATAAATCCATTTATTCTCCAAGAATGCTCCTCGTTCTGCGCTTAACCATATCCACGAAGCTTGCTGGGAAAATTAGTCAACAATTGGTCATGCAGGAGTTATGTTTAATATTTGTCTTCGTTTCATATGAGCTACAGATCAAGTTGTCAATAAATTGGGAAGCCTTCTAAAATCCATTACACATTATAATTCGCTCCCACATGAAGCTTCGATTATTTGGTTCTCTCCTATATTTTAGGCTTTGATTTGTCGCTTTACCTTTCATGAAAACGCGTAGACTGGTTAAATTTTATTCATTCGATTAATTAGTGCACGCATAACCGTTAACGCGGCAATCCCTTTGATTTGGTGCAATAACTTTAGTAATTTTTAGAAAATGTTTTCATTTACAGATCTGCTGAATAGTCTCACCTCCATATATATATCAAATTGGTTAATATTTAACCGGGTGCCGGCCTTGTAAATCTCGCCAGAAACATACCCTTTTTCCGATCGCCACATTCCCTTCTTTTTGTTTTCTCGGTTTTTATGCTTTTTACATAATTTGAGGTATAAGTCACTGTTGCGTGGGCAAACCTTCCTTTATTATACAATCCAAAGTTTATGTATGTGTGATTTTGACTTTATTATTCCGCAGTCGAATTCTTTCTAACGACTCGAATTCATTAAAAAAAAGAAAAGAATGCATAAAGCTTTACATTTCTAAAAATTTAGATAGACGGCATAAACCAAATAGTTCTGCTCAATGTGCTTGAATGAGCTGTGGGCCAAAGCGGTTTAGTCTGTCTGCCTAGAGTAGTATGAATAAAAATTACTTAAATCAATTTTTTTTTTTGATGATTGAATAATGAAAAGGATTTTTAATTTAAAATTTATCCCTATTTGGGATGATTTTTTGAATTTATTGCCATACATCCGTCTGTGGCTAATTAGTGCTCATGCAAAAGTTGATGCCGCTTTGAGAATATTTTAATATACGAAACCATTAAGCATTATTCACCGCGTATGTGTGTGCAAAATATACATTTCAATTCGAATGTAAATAAAATACATACATGGCCGATATTTATTATAGAAATAAAACCAATACACACACATTATCTAAACATTGTAGGTCAAAAATTATAAATTGAAAATTCTCATATGTGAGTATTTCAACAAATTGGGAGATTACAAACTAAATCCTAATATGTATGTGTTGTCGAAAATTGTTATACAAGCTCAAATCACTGAGGCAATAATTGCATGCAAATAAGATTGAATTGCAAATATCATATTAGAAATACACTTAAGTCTACAAATACTAGTAGTATTAGTTGCCGGACGAAATATATATTCGCCTTAAAAAAGATTTTTAATATTCAGCTTCAATTTTCTTGGATTGGTTACGTCTACACTTTGCATCACTAGCAATCCACTCAAGTTTATCGTTTTATATTATCCTCTACTATTTTTATGTCCTATACGATTTGTGGTAAAAGGGTACATTAACATTGTCTGATATATAAGACACTTACAGGGACTTCATATAAACGTACCTTTCATTTTATCAACGAAAGTAAGTTTGAATCACTTTATGCATCGATCTACGCATGTCTTACAGCGATTTTTAAGGTATTTTGGGAAAAATAACGTGTTTTCGCCCTCCTTGTCCCTTTGTCTTTCCTTGTTTCTTTCTGACCGTCATCGTGTTACACAAGTAGGGCACATCATCTGAGTAATTGATCGTATTAAAAAGGAAAAGCGCTTTCAACATCAACTTACTTCATATGTCGATAAAGCGTTCCGTAGTCTGTTGTAATAGGTTTGTTTTTACCTGCTTCATCGTCTCTAACTTTACCTAATGTTTCTACCTCTACCTTTGAGTTTGCAAAGCAAGTAAGCTGGTCCCCATTACATTGTGTCGTTAGTTCTGTTCTGCAATATCTGCAACTTTCATACTGAAAATCTCTGATCGCTTCGAAATCGTTTTATTTTTTTATCGGTTACGGGTTTCTCTAAAGCGTGTGCTGAAGCCTGCGACACAAATCAAACTATAATAATTTTTGGGCCAATGCGTTTTCCAAAACCCGCGGCCGTATATAATTAAATTAATGCAGAATCATACGTTTTTCATTAATATAAGCATGTGCTTTCTTGGATCTATGCTTGCAAGTGTAGCAAGCGGCAGCAACGTGTGACTAACTCACTATATATCTATTCTTCCACCCTTTCGATATAAAAACGTACGGGTAAGAAAATTATGTTCGGTTTTGACAGAATCTTTTATACTCATCACTGTCATCCTAAAAGGGACTAAAAAAGGAAAAAAATAAATTTTGATCCTCCACAATGTTGGGTGAACGTGACTGATTTTTATAACTTTTTCGCTTGTTGTGTTGTAGGCGTGTCCTTGAATCGATTTTGATTATTTTCAATTTTTTTTGCACATTTGTAGGTAATATCTTCTTGCCATACAGACGCAACACAGTAGATCAGGCAGGCAAATAGATGAACGAAAGATCGGAAGAGCGGTTCAGCAGGAATGCCGAGACCGATA
>CCAG010023565.1:0-12089 GCA_001077435.1 Glossina morsitans morsitans
CAGCGGTGTGACCACAGGAATCTACTTTTCGATTATTTCTCAGCTAACCAGTTTACAAATTCATGTTCATAACACGGCGTCATACTTTCTCTAGAGCGGCACATCGCCGTTCGTTGTGTGCCTGATTTATATGGTGTTTATGATGTGACGTTTGTAGCAAAAAGTACCTGAAACCATTAGGCCGCCATTATCTATTTTTTGGGAATTTTTAAGTCTATTTGAAGTAATAAATTGTATTAAGTTATATTAGAAGTTTAATTCGGGTAAGTTTAAATCACATTTAATGACCAACAAAGCGAGCAGCTAACTTAAGGACAAATTAATTAACTGTTTTCGATAACAGGGCCACTATTTAAAAACTGTGTGGTCAATGGTGAATTTTACAAAAATCGAATCATCTTCTGTGAGGATTATTAGTGTCCATCTCTTCTTGTTTCTTCGGGTGAAGTATTTATGGTCCCGTATCAACTGTAGCGCTTCCCAAATTACATGGATTATAATTGGCGGGATCTTGCGGTTGACGAAGGTTTGGTTCATGTCGTCGGCACCAATCCTTAGTCATTATTCCCTGGCTTCCACAATCTCGACGAAATATCGTAGGCGGAGACAGGGAAATCTCCAACATATGCTATGTACATTTTGGATTCCCATTCGGTGCTATTCACAGTGTCTTATCTAAGTTTGATTACGTGGTTGCTTACATACTCTTCCTTGTGGAATTTTTCTTTTCGAAGTGGTCTCGAAACCTTCAGCCAATTCGAGCAGTTTGCCTAAATTTGGAAAATAATGTCACAGGATTTACCACAGATACACTCCTGGACTATTACTACAAACGCTTTCCACCTTCTGGGATTCAGCATACTCTGAATGCCGTATTGAGTTTTGTAATGCTAGTGCAAACCCTTTAAAATTTTCTCTTGGCTTTTGTAACGTCCTCCAGATGTCATCTTCTAGTATTTGGAAATATCTTCGTGAAAGGAAAAAACGAAGAAAGTTCCTTTTATATATTGCCCATTTGATCAGGTGTCTGTTGTTATTGCGATACCAAGGTAATTTTTTATCCCGCAGCATTATCGTAGATTGAAGTGGGTGCCAACTTTGGACTGTGTCGATTATCGGCTTGTTTTCTATTGACAGGTGATTCACGATCGACGGCGAACGATTTACTATCTAGATCTGGTTGCTATCCCGCGTTTCAGTCGCCATTTTTAAGGGCGACGAGACAGATATTAGTTATTAGCTTGTATTAAAGGCAAGACACGTTCGAATTAACTTATTTCCTTGGGGCGAATTTTGTTGGTTATTTGGTATTTATTTATTTAATCATTGTAGGCTTTCTTTTTTTGTTTCTTAAAATTTTTGTTGATTTATTTGCTACGATAGGTCAAATTTCCAATTAATGTTGAGGAATTTTCTTATGGCGATTTGTGCGTTCAGTTTTTATTTACCTATTTCATTACCTCACATTATGTTTCCAAGTTCACTTGAAATTTTTTTATTAACGCGAGCTATGTCCGCAGGAAGTTATCGTTAACTTTATTTCAAATTTAATTATAGCGGCATATTTTTACTTCGAAGTATGCCGCTGTCCCTCGTGTTTACTGCAAATAGACGGCGTTTCACGTTCATTCTGTATGCGGATATTTAAGTTAAGTTCATCTTGATACTGGCTTACCTTCTCTTTCAGCTGAAAACGTGTTGATTTATGTTAAATTTGTTTGTATACGGCAAGTCACGATCAACCGGTATTTGCATGAATCTTGAAATTGTTGAACTCTGTTCCTCTGTCCGATTTTAACATTTTGAATTGGCCGTATTTAAGTATTACTTCTTCTGTTATTATTTTAGCAATTGATTTTGCACTCTTACCTTCAATAGGATGTGCGATTATATATTTTGTTAATTCGCATTGTATTGTTAATATGTATCGGAAGTTATTGGAAGATTTTATTGGTCCTACTGTAGCAATGCATCAAAAGATGTGGATGGTGTATCCGTTTTGTCCGTATTGTGAGTGTATGTCCTTTGTATGTTTGATTGGTTTACTTGGCAAATGTGTGTGTTGTATGTCATTATTTATCATTTTGAACATGTTACGCCACATGTATTTTTGACTTAGTTTTTGAAATCTTTTTCTTACTCCAAAATATCCTGAGTGTGGTATTTTTTTATTAATTTGCACTTTTCTTTATCATCATGTATTCTTTCTCTTTCTTCATATAATAATATATTTATGCGGTTTCTTTTAGTATTGTTGAATTTTTCTTTTAATATCTCTCTGAGAAATTTAACTTGTTTAGGTTTGATGTCAATTTGTCCAAGAGCGCATCGAAATGGTCTGAATATTCATTGCAACTCACACGAGTGCAGTTTGATTCTTTAATAATTTCAAATATAATATTTTTTATACCGCTTTCGAATTTAAATTCGAAACTTTTTGTGTTCTTAATGTTCTTTATTGACGTGCACTCCCAAATATTTAAATGTTCATTTATTTTTTGCCGATTTACTTCTGGTTATGACTAATGTCTTTTTATCCGTTCCTGGTCTTCTTCTCTGGATATTGCAATCATTTCTTTTAATATATAGGTATTTATATTTATCCTAAATAAGGTGTCAGCGTTAGTTTTGCTTGAACTTTTTTTATAAATTATGTCGAAATCGTATTGTGATAATTCTATTCTTATTCTAGTTAATTTGGAAGCGGGGTTTTTGTGGGAGAATAATGGTACTAACGGTCTGTGATCAGTTATCACTGTGAATGTTTTGCCGAATAAGTAGGGTCTAAAATGTGTTATTCCAAAGTGAATTGCGAGTGTTCTTTTTCTATAATTGGTTTGTTTTTTTCGTGTTTGTTTAGGGATTTACTTGCATATGCGATAGGGAAGTCTTGACCTGTTTCTCCTGTACTGCTCCTAAGGCGTAATTTGATGCATCAGTTGTTAAAATTAAGGGTTCATCGAAGTTTGGATATTGTAATATGGGTGGAGACATTAGTTTGTTTTTGAGTTTTAGGAATGCCTGATTACACTGGTTTATCCATTCGAAGCCTTTACCTTCTTTCAAGAGATCGTTTAGTTGTTGTGCTGTGTTAGCAAAGTCTTTTATAAATTTTCTGTAATAGTTGCAGAATGCTACGAATTTTCTTACTTCATCTGCGTTTTTGGGTTGGGGGTAGCTTTTTATTGTTTCGTACATAGCGGGTTCTGGTTTTATGCCGTCGGATGTTATGAGGTGCCCTAGATAGATTACTTCTGGTTGTAGGAAGTTGCATTTGGATGGATTTAGTTTAAGATTGTATTTCTTAAGTCATTCAAGTACTTTCTTCAGGTTTCTGTTGTGACGTTCAAAGCTACATCCGTGTATTGTTGTGCCATCTACTTATAGAAATACTTCAGTGTTTAGTCCTAATAAAGCTATGGTTAGCATTCTCTGGAAACTGTTGGACGAAATTTTTAGTCCGAATGGAAGTCTCGTGCACTGATAACGTCCGTTTGCTGTTGAATAGGCGGTTAAGGGTCGCGATTTTTTGTTAAGTTTGATTTCATCATAGTTTAGATCTGCTATTATGTTTAATATTTTATCTTTGAAACCTGTGATAGTACCTTTCTGTGTTGTTTGGTTTAATATTGTTGTGGAATTGTTGTTGTGGAATTGTTTGACTTGATTTGTATTTGTTTTCAAGTTTGGTTTTTAATTCTTCTAGTGTTGTTGGGATGTCATTTGCAAGTACGATTTGAACATTTGAGGGTAATTTGCAGTAGAAGGTGTATTCTATTAATTGTGGCTTAGCTTCTTCGTTTAAGGTTTCATGTATTATTTCTACAACTTTTATAATGCAGCTCATATCTTTATAATTGCCAGCAAATGTGGGTATGGACTTGCAGACTATTTCTAGGTTGAAATCCATTTTTGGTTGTATTGTACTTACTATTTTGCTGGGGTTTATGTTTTCTAAAGATTTTTTAGTTGCTTCGATTTCTAACTATTTTGCTATTTTATATTTCTTCTTAAATGGTTATATTTTATTTATTGATTCTCCTTGCTCTGAAGTAGTATTGGTTTCTAATATAGTATGGACTCTTGTTGTATAATTTCTTAGTTCTTCTTCTAATTAATTTTGGATTGTATCCTTCTTATAGATTTTCTTGCCTAGTTTTTTAAGATTAGAAATTATTCTATCTATGCAAATGTTAATTTCATCTACTCTTTCCATTAAAAGAATTTATTTTATGTTTTTGAAAGACATGCCAATTTTATTTTTGTTTTAACTATCTTTATTTATATGTTTATATGTTTATGTGTCTACTCTTGATGATATATAATGATATCTTCCTATTTCAATACTATTTCTTCAACAGCCTTCGTATTTTTTTCTTGTATTTTAATATTTCGTATATATTCTTCATATATTCTTTAATTTTAGTTTCGTATTCTCTATATATTATTATTATTATTATTATTATAATTTTATTATTATTATTATTATAATTTGAGACTAATGAAATAAATTCTTAGACTAAACAAAAAAGATCTTGAGCACTAGCAATCTTAACAATCTTAAAAGTTTTTGTCTTTTGCCTGATTGACACAATATTGGTGTCTATATACGTGTTCTTTGATTACGTCTTGATTATCAAGAATTTCGACGTCGTCGCCAAAAAATAGTGGACGGGCGTGTTCGAAGTCAAAGGAGATGAAAGAAGATGTTCCATGTTCTGGTTCGGATGTTAGAACGCCAGACATAATTATGTACCTTTCTGATTACTCCGTAATAAGAGATTATTAAGCTGTTTCTCGTGATTTCCCTCATCACGCGCTAATCTCATTACCATTTTCGGTCAACGTAATTAGAGTTGGACACGAAGTTTGTTATAAAAACGACAACAAAGCCAATATTAACGCAATCATTAGCCATTTATGAGAAGTTGACTACAGTCCAATATATTTTTCAAATAGCCTGGACTCTCAACTTTACTTTTTAACAACATCCTTCATCTTTTTCCCGATTCTATATATCCATCTGGTAATGGTACTCCTAACTGGGCCCATTTACGTAACGTTTCATATGAAAAATCCCTTAGAGACATTGCCTGCGAAAAATATCTTCGATCCCTTGACACTATTAACTGGAGAATCTATTGCAAGATACATAATAGGGTAAATTATGTGATGAGAAAATAAAGAAATAGAGCGCATTCTAACTTCGCAAACGTTAATTCTAAACAAATGCGGCACATTGTTCGCAATGAAGGAACGATGAGCGGTAGTAATGGCGAACCTAAAGGCTATTAATGAGTTTTTCGTGCAACTAAATGTACTCGGTTCACCGATTTTTCAATAATTTTATAGATAGACATTTCTCTTTCTCATTCTAGAATGTGGATGAAAATGTTCTCAGCTTGACCTTTTTGTGCATATCTAAATACGATACTAGAGATCTACAAATTTCGCAAGAAGCGGAAAAAGCTTGAATAAGACCCATTCTTAAAGAGGGTCCTACTTTTCACTTAGAAACCTTCAACCAATTCGCATCCCACCCTGCCTCTCGAAAGTAACGGGGTGAAGAAACAATTTGATTCATTCTTGAATAAGTAATGCCCAGCGCGATTTTCTATCTGGACGTTGCACCTCGAGACTCTTAATTTCCGTCACAAAGCCCATAAAAGATAATATTAATATAAATATCCACCCTTATACTATACAGACGAACTTTGGGCTTAGTTCTCTTTTTATAATTCTCTCTTTAAATTGTGTTTTTATGTGAGCGAGGAATTATAGAAAGAAATGCTGATTAACTGAATTCCGTTATTATATGGAACACTACCCTTGTAAAGAGCAGAGGACCGACCGGCCGAAATCCCCTATATCTATACACGCGGATGTTACAAAGCATATTCTAGGTTTCAATATTACCAGAAGAATAGAAGCCATTGAAAGAAACATGCGAGGGATATACGGACATTTTTCTTCGGGGGTTGAAATGCTAAAAAGACATTTAGTATTAATAAGCAGTGAGGATATTCTCAACTGTTATTAAATCTATGCCTTGTCGCAGAATATTAGTAGAGTTAGACTTTTTGGTCACGTCACAAATGAGGGCAGTATGTTTCTTATATATGGAGATATTACCATTTGGGGAAATATAGAAGCAAGTTAAATATAAATCTCGACTGGCAGTTTCCACCCGCGGCAATAAATTTAACGTCGGGAGCAGTAGGAAATTCAAATGAATAGTACAAAATTGCAGCAGATATGTCAATTAAAACACCGCCACCAGTGCGATCCAACCCATCCTTTCTGAAAATCTGGAAAGATTTGTGAAAAAGTTCCGACGAATAGAAATCATGCTTCACCCAGGTTTCAGTGACAGCTAAATAGTAAAATCCGGTGCTCACCGGATTTAGAAAAGTAGAGCGAATTTTTGATCTTAGGCTACTAACATTTTGGCAAATGAAAGTTACTGGGTCTGAAGAAACATTTAGGTTTTGAGGGTGGAGCAACTACTAAATTAGTATTACGGAGTCAATTTCGAGGAATGAATTCCTTATTAAAAAATCCAACGGTCCACAAAGGTTTGTTTAACAAAACTTCCATGTTTTCAATCGGAACTGATACCTTAAGGGACAAAATAGCTCTATGTTGAGGTGGAACCAATTTAGAAATGGTAACTCGCTTTAAATTGACGGATGGCACCAAGATAACTTTTTATGTTATCCTCAGAGCTGTCAGGCGCCAGTTTTGACACGAATATTGCCCTTGTGGGTGTACTGCCGTCAAGCAGACGTCATCCTTACTAGAAAGGATAGGGTTTGCAGTTAGCGAGTTTTGAGTTGATGAGAAAATAGGGGGAGGACTTCCCGGCTTATTTGTAACTTTAGTGTTACCAGGTGAGTTAACGATAAAGGAAATGCTAACGTTCTTCGTAGACAAGGATTTGAGAATGAATTGAGGTATGAGATTTAGACGAACACAGAAGGGAAGTAACTTACGTTACACTACGGGTTGGTCTTGTACAGGTTGGGGAAGAACATGAGTGCTCTAGATAGTGACATTCATCGAACATTACCTTGACTTTTTCAAACTTTCCACACAATGCCGCGAGATTTTTACTTAATTCGGAAAACCGATTGCTTGTCTCCATTAAAAGCTTATAGTCATCAATATCCCGCTTCCTATAGTCGGGATACGACTAAAGTAATCCTTTCGAAGAATCTAGGATTGCATTTGCAGCATGGCGACAAATACCTGAACAACTCGCGTGGTAAAAACGCTCGCAAAGCCAAGAGGTGATGAATCGTTCAAAATCACTAAACAAAGAGTAAATCAAGAGAACATCTATAAACGGCGCGAACCCACTCATATGCAAAAACAAGAAAGAAAGAGACTTTTTGACGAGAGCACTGAATACTGATCGCAAAAACCAAAATGACGATCAAGAAAAAAAGGTCAATATAATTGAATAAGGTTAAAGACTTTTATAATTGATTAGATTTTAAAAGCCTCTAAAGCAATAGCGCAATAAAATAAAAAGAAGAAATTGCAAAAAATGGTTATTCTTAATTTCCCTTGAAATAATGTTAAATACCATATGGTTCGAAATGTCTTCTATCTTATGCAAGTTAATCATGTGTATTAATTACTATGTCAGTTTCTCTAATAATTTCTTGCATCTTCATGTAGATATCCGCATATCGTGCCTTTTCCGTCAAAAGCGTTATTTTTATAAACTCTCTAGTCTGTGGAATCCATATCAATATTATCAATATCATCCCCCTCAGAAAATTATAA
This sequence comes from Glossina morsitans morsitans, assembly GCA_001077435.1. Taxonomy (NCBI): domain Eukaryota; kingdom Metazoa; phylum Arthropoda; class Insecta; order Diptera; family Glossinidae; genus Glossina; species Glossina morsitans. The sequence continues at coordinate 7,792 of CCAG010023565.1, forward strand.
AGGTCGTTTAATATTACAAGAATGTGCTTTTTTCTAATTCTGCTTTCTTATATTTTGTCTGTTGTTACGACTAAGATCTTAATAATCTTTTATGTATCGTACTCGTCTTTCTTCCGAATAGTTTGCTTTATTCTTATTCAACTCATTTAATATTTTCTTTTTATATTCTTCTAGATTCGTTTTGTTTTCAAATTCATCTATTTTCGCTTATTGTCCGAGGTACATTTCATAACAATGATATCGGGCGTTGTAGTTTCTAATTGTTCTCTACTTTAACTGTTTTATAAGCATATCTTCGTTACTATTTTGAATTATTCATCTACTGTACAAATTAGACGTTCAATTGCAGCATTTCCTGCATGACAATTAAGTTTAGTAAGATGTAGGTCAATATCTTCACTATGTAAGAATTCTGTTATTCTGGCTGCTTTAAAATTATTATCACCTATTATTTTCTTCGGTTTTCCTATCTTCGTTATGTATATATTAGAAAAGCCCTAATTAAAGTCAATTGGTTTCTTTCATTTAATGGATAAGCTGCTCCAAACATTGAAAACTTATTATGAAATGATTGTTCAGATTCAAGCCCAAAATTTGTAGATTTGAATTTTCAAATTTATTAAATTGTGTGCGTTCAAATGACGTGAATATGTGCGTTATTGTTTTTACTTGTCCTTGAAGATATGTGATAAAGATCAAAATATCGTCAAGATATTTCACAAAAGAGCAAACAGGAAAAACAAACTTTTTAAAAAACGTATGAAAAGTAGTTCTGCATACGACTAATTCGTTTACGAATCACCCCAATCATCAAAATTATCGTAGATAGCTGCAAAAGTGAAAATCCTTTTTAGTAAACCTAAATATTTTTATAAATTTGCTAACTCCAAAAGAGACGAGTCTATATATCCTTCCTCCATCTCTTCTTCTCCGAATTCTCTGCTGATTTTGAATTCTCGAATCTCCCCGTTTTAACTGGTAATTGCCCATAACAGATCTCAAAGTTGATCTCGTCCCGGAATTTCCTTTTTAATTTTTCTTTCAAAATGGGGTCTTTGCCTTTCAATATGCCTTAGATAATGTGGTTACATGGTACTCAAAAAATGTTATGAAATTGAATCTAGCAAAATGTAAGAAGCTTTACACCTGAAGATATGTTTAAATAAGTCTATGTCACAGCTTGATTTTATTAAACGGAGTTTATTTATGCATTAATTTTTTTATTTCAACAATTAACATTACCTTTATTTTTGAAAGTCAAGTCAATTCGACTGTTAATTTATTTTAGCTGAAATTCAAGTGCACATAGAATTAATAAGTAAATAACCAAATAAATGTAGTTTATCATCCCAATTTCTGGTTGCTGCCTTAGGTGACCTATGAAGGCTTCGAACATTCCATTAGTATGCGTATGGTAAGCTAGAACTACAATTTGTTTAAAGCCTCATAATTTAGTCAGTTCTGAAAACAAATGAGACGTGAACTGTACGCCTTGGTCAGTTGCAAAGGCTGTGACACACGGAAGCCTGGGATATATTTTTTTAAAAGTACCAACACAGCAACTGTAGATGCCAAAATGTATCTGAGTAGAAACACCCCCTGCCATCGCGTAAAAGGGGCAATAATAGTTGTTATGTATTTTAAACTTGTCGACTGAAATAAGGAACTTTCTATACCTGAATGGATATGCCCGAAAAGTCCTTTACCTTCTTCTCTCTTGGTAATTAATCTTCTGGTTGCTTAACACCGAGTTGAGAAATCCATGGAACCTTTCGAAAACTAATCTGCGTTAAGTGGTACGAGAATAATGTCTGGAGTCGGGAGAAGGATTCTCACACCATCTTTGCAAACCAACAAGAGAGAGTTTGGTAAATTCAAGATTGACTGATATTGAGAAATCTAGTTATACCAACTTAAATTTTTAGTTGTTTCCCTTTGTTGTATTAATGACATCAAAGTAGTTCTTAAATCCAAAAATTTAATACAAAATTTTTACATTCAGTTCGAGAATAAATTTTGTTGTGGGTGCTTTTACTTTTTATTAAAAAAGATTGTCTTCCTGATGTTAATTTTATCAACTGACTTATCACACCTTAAAGGTGTTTGAAACTCTGCATCTTCTTCTTTTCTTTTCTTTAGGACTTTAAGATTATGGTTAAGGGAGTTTATTTCGAAAGCACGTGAGAGCTTATCTTCAACTATGTTTGCATCTCCTTTAAAATACCGGATGTCCAAAGAGAATTCTGCGATGCCTAGTTTGGCTAGGAATTCGTTCTGCTTTCGAATGGAGACGAGTGGTATGTGGTTTGGTAAAGATTGTAAATTTGTGATTCTCAAGGAAGTGTGATTCTCAAGGAAGTGTTGCAAACGTTTTACATTAGGATAAACCGGTGATAACTCCCGACCATTTTCTTTTGGAATTTCGTTGTTGATGATGTTTCGATTATTTGGATGGGCACAAAACTTGTCGTAGGCATTGTTAAACTTTAGATATAAATCAATTTTTTAAATGAAAACAGCAACGCTACAACGTCCATACATTTTACCCCGCAAGAGCGGCAATAAAACTTTTATTTACAATTTTTGTTTCTATGTTTGACGCAATCACTTGTTTCAACAATTTTGATATTAATATTTTTTAAAAAAGTTTATTTTCAGGACGAACTGTGATGCTTCTTATTTTTAGTAGAACGATGATAGGGTGGCCTGAACGGCCATTAGTTACAACTACGTGTAGGACCAAAACAAGCTGCGTGACTTTGGTTTGGTTGGTTTGATTTGGGTTGGTTACAGAACAAAGTCTATTTCTTTCTGCTCCATCTTATGCTGTTCATTCGAAATAAACTACTCCTTTTAGTAACAAAAATATCACCTTCACTTGTTTTTTTTTTCGATCAAAAGCACCGTTAAAAAACCCGCCGCAACGGGCATGTATTAAAAGCAAATAGTCTGGTCACTAACAGCGAACCGGACGCCTATGCGTTAAGTAGGGCGTTTTTCCTGCAAATCTTTTGGTTGGACAATTAGTTTTTAGTTTCCTCCGTTAAATAAGACGCTCGCAACCGCTCTTAGCTAGATATTTCGAAAAGCTTAGCAGTTGATGAATCGATTGTTTGTAGACGTTCACATGCGATGGGAAAGATCCAAAGAAAGGGAAAATGATTACCGTTCGAACTGACTGAAAATGCCGTTTCGAACAGTTTCAACGTCGCGGTTTCATTGCACGCCAGGTAAAAAAAGGAGTTTTATGTGGCGTATTGCGACTGGTAATGAAAATCAAAACTGCCACGACAATCCCAATTGCACGAAGTCATAATACAATCCCACAGAGCCTTCCATATCGACACCGAAGCATAATATACATGGCCACAAAGTTTTGCTACGAATATGGTGGTATCAACAAGGTGTAGTGTATTACGAGCTGCTGAAACTGAATGGAAACGTGACTACAGATGATGATCCATATCAAGTAAACAAATTGTACTGTATTACTGCAGAAAAGATAATAGAGGCTAACAGATGCAAAGCCGTCCTCCAGCGTGACAACGCTTAGCCATACGGGGCAAGAGTTTTCAAGGATACTCTGTTGCTGCTTGATTAGAAGTTCTGCCGCACCCTGCGTATTCACCAGCCATAGCACCCCCTGATTAACACTTGCGTTGTGGCTTGGCGGGCATTTGGTTTCGAAACGCTAAAGAAGTGACAAGCCAACATCGTTCTTTCGACACGGTATCGCCGTATTGCCAAATAGGAAATGATGGAAAATGTTTTGATTATATATGGTACTACTTTGTCTTAACAGATGCATTTTTAAATGGAGAAAATTATCAAAATGTACCGTGTACATTAAATGCATTAAAGCAGACAGTCGAAGTGAACTTTGTGATCTGATATGAGTAATGAACATGTAACATGAGACTAAATTTCGTTGGACGCCATTTCTGTAGCGGCCAACGTCTATATAAGGATTAGAAAAGACAAAAAACGAAGGAGAGCAAGCGAAAAAGAAAAAAAAATTATTTATTTAAAAAAAATTAAGACAGTTCGTGATTTCGTTGGGTTTTACGTTGGGCGCCATTTTTGTAGCGGCCAACGTCTATGTAAAACTTAACAAAAAAAAAAACAAGAAAACCGAAAGAAAAAAAACTATTTGAGAATTAGAGCTGTTCGGCCCCACGTTGGGCGCCATTTTGTAACATGAGACTAAATTTAAAAAAAAAAGTTATATATAGATATAAAAATGTTGTCGGTCTGGTCCTTGGTCCGTATGTCAGTTATTCGTCCGTCCGTTACTGTCC
>CCAG010023566.1:0-24827 GCA_001077435.1 Glossina morsitans morsitans
TTTATGCCGTAGTTTTGATTTAGCCAAAGGGTTTTTTACCGGTTCCTTAATCGGTTTTAAAAGGAAAATTTTTTTTTTTTTTTTTTTTTTTTTTTTTTTTTAATTTTTATTTCAATATTAGATTTTTGGCATAAATTATCTTTACATATATAAATTTTTTCATGAACTCTATAAATTTCCGAATTACCATTTTCGGTTTTTCTCTTCTTTTTTCTTTTTGCTGGTAATAGTTTCTCTTTCTCCGCAACCTGAAATTAACTATTTGGGTTTTGTTTTTTTTTTTATTTACTAGCAAACATTTATTAAGTTCTTGCGAATGATGATATAATTAGAAGTTCACTTATTTATTGCATCGGCTTAAACAAACTTTCACAACGATATAAATGAAACTTCTCGAGCACCCCTTTAACAGAATGTTTATCCATAATAGTGACAATTTTTGTTTTTATAATTAAAAATATTCATTCTTATTTTATTATTGCGTTATGTGCTATTATAATCTCTATTTTCATATATTTGTTATTGCGTAGACAATTAAATAATTAGTTTGAGGGGTTGAACAATTGTTGGTTGATAGCTCTGACATTATTTTTTTCCTTTTGTTTCGTTATTATATTTATATTTTGCAAAATCACCTCAATACCGTCTTTTTAATTCAATATTGCGTCTGTTATTTAGATTCACTATTGTGTCTTACAAAACATTTAAAATTTTTCTTTTATTTATTAAATAAAGTTGAACTTAATCGCAATCCTTTTTTTTTTTTTACACATCTTGATGACCTTATCTCTCTCCGAAGCTTTATATCACACCTTTCGCTTTCGATCGCCAAACCTTTTCTGACTGCAGACAAAACAAAAACTCACCACCAAAACTCTGCTCGCATGATTTTTGCCATTTTTTGCTCTCTTTGCTTACCTAACGGCTAGCCGCTATTTGCAAAGAACCGCAAAATCATGCGATGTCCCATAACGGCATGCCGTTATCGAGACATTTTTGGTGGAAACAGACTGACAGACCCCCTACCTTAATTTGTTCGCGGACGTTACAAACATTTAATTTGGGTTCAGCCCATGACAATCCGTATAACGGTTTGTACTGGGTTGAAGGCAAAGAATTACGGTCAATCAAATTGGATATTTTAATGAAATAATCTTAGAGTAGCATACTTTCAATTTTTAAGTTAATGAATGAAAATTTTTGACATCACCGACGAACACCCGAATTTGTTATACAAGAAGGTGGGCCATTGATAAGCAATAAAAGAGGCAGAGAACAAAGATGGCTACCATGGGGCACCCCCAATATAACATCAATATTGCCTAACATGTAAACGTGAAATAACACCCACAAATATATGATATGATCAATTTAATCAAACTAAACTGCAGCCCGATACGGTTTAACTTATTTAGGAGAAGAGAATGCGACATTCAGTGATCTTCGAAATATCATTGTTAGTTATATCTTCTTGTTTTCTCTCTGAAAACATCTGGAACGCTGTACGAATCAATTCTAAAACGTCGATGGTTAGCAACACCATGCTGTGATGTTGAAAGCATTACTCGAATAGAGGATCAATATTTGCTAATTAATAAACATTTATATATTTTAGGAAAAACGCTAAGCCTTCAATTGCTTATAAGATTTCTAGGGAAAGACTTATGAAGTAGTAAAATGTACGATTGTTACCATAATTCCGGGCGTAACCTTATTAATAATAATAATCAAGGAAGCAAGTTAGGGGAGTAAAGGGGAAACTAAACCGGCGCAAACAGTTGACGACGACACGCCGTCAATGCCAGCAGAACAGCACGATTTTAAAGAACACTATGCCTTGAAGACCTCCAATTTAGACAAGATGATTTGCACAAAGCTATCAGCCGACATTAATCGGTATGGGTACAATTCCCCGTTTACCACGCAAAAAAATGGAAAAATCTCTGGTGAGTTATAAAAATGTGTGGTATTGTAATGATGATGAAACGAGAAACTTTCTTTTTAGGACTAATAAGTTTATAAACACCTTTGCGTTCAACCTTCAGCTTACTTTTCATCATGGAAAGCTATCAAGCCCAGGCGCACAAAAATATTTGAGAGGCTGCAAACCTTGTATTATACCAGGTCATTTTTTGAAATGATCAATTCGGGAATGGAAATCGTGTTTGTTATTTGATTTATTTATTTTATTTATTTTATTTATTTTACTTATTCCACTTATACAGAAACTGAACTAAAAGTAACGATAGTCGAGTTCAAATGACTCTTAAAGTAAATCTTAAATTAATTATTATTAAAAAAACTTAGTATAAGTACAATAAAACAAATAAAAGGAAAAAAAAAGAAAAAGAAAAAAAGCATGTACACAATTAGCACAGAGCCACACCCACAACCGGTACAGAACCTAGTTGCAAATGAACCCCTAAGCCATCGCAAACATGCATAAGCTTGGCAACCGATAATAGTTAACAACAATTAATTTTCGAATCGTAGTGACTTTTTAGGATTAAAAGCTAGTTTAAGTACGACATTGGCAAATCTCGTGTATTAAACAATGTTGCTTTAATGGACTTTAAAGTGTCCGATAATGAAAAAAGGTAATAAACGTTATTTAGGTTCTTGCAAACAACTCTGAGCCGGTTAAACAGCTCATAATTTTATTTACAATGACTAACCTTAACCAAGGTAAAATGCCTAGAGAAGCGGTTAGGAACATTAAAACTTATTTCTCCAAGTAATGACGGCGAGTCAATAGCGCCGTTTATTAATTTGATTGCAAAGCAAACGCCAAGAACAAATCTACGTTTTTCAAGAGACGGTAAGGACAAAAGAAGCAGCCTATTTTCATAGGGAGGAAGAGAAGCGGACGGATCCCAACCCAAATTCCTAAGAGCAAACAACAGGAATCGCTTTTGAATAGATTCAATTGAGTCTACATAGCACCTATATGAGGGAGACCACACAATAGAAGCGTACTCAAGTATAGGCCTAACCAAACACGTATACAGCCTTTTGGTAATATACAGATTATTTAGCTCTTTGGACCACCTCTTGATGAAACCAAGAGCGGATCTAGCTTTGCTTATCGAGAACTTAATGTGCAAATTGAAACGTAAGCTACGGTCAAAGAGGACGCCCAGGTCTGTGAACGACTCTACGTCCTCCAACTTGTGCGAATCTATAAAGTAATGGGTTATGAATGACTTCCTTCTAGAGAAAGAAAGCTTCTTACATTTATTTAGGTTTAGTGTCATACAAATTGACGAGCACCATGCCACCAATTTATTTAGGTCAGTTTGAAGCTGATGTGATTGCGATTCTAAGGAAAAAGAAGAAAACAGTTTCACATCATCAGCATACATTAAGATCTGGCTAGATTTAATCGCCGAAGGCAAGTCATCAAGTCCTAAGTGGCTACTTTGAGGTACTCCTGACGAAACGTGGAATTCATATGAAGTGGTGAAGTTAAACAAAACCCTGAATGCCCTATTATGCAAATAAGAGCTTATCCATTTCACTAAATGGGAAGGGAAGCCAGTGGCTTGAAGTTTAAAGATAAGTAATTTGTGGTTAACCAAATCAAACGCTTTGCTAAAATCAGTGTATATGACATCAGTGCAAGAGCCATTGGAAAATGCCTTGAAAACCTGACAAGTAAACTCTAACAGATTAGTGACCGTAGAACTTCCTTTTCGGAAACCATGTTGTAGTGGAGAAATATATGATTTGATGGCAAAGGCCAAACGCTGAGTCAGAATTCTCTCAAATAGTTTAGGTAAAACACTTAGCTTGGCAATGCCTCTATAGTTCTCCACGAGTTATCTACTCCCACTCTTGTGAATAGGAATAAGATAACACAAAGGGCAAACACCTAAATTCAGGGACAAATTAAAAATCTTAGAGATAACACCACAAAGCTCAATAGCGCAAGGCTTAAGTACACATGATGGAATTCCAGGCGCACAACTGTATTTCAGAGAAGTCAACCCATTAAAAACGTCGTCATCAGAAATGACCAAATTGGGTATTGAAACCGAGTTAGTTATAGGATAAGGGTAATTTGCTGATGAATCAAAACCAGCAGACGAAAAGTGTCGTCGGAAGTACTCCGCAAACAGATTTGAGATTTCAAAATCATCCGAGGAGTCAGAGCCATTAAAAGAGACAAACGAGGGATGTGCAGAAATTTTTCTTTTTGAATTAACAAATTTAAAGAAATATTTAGGATTAGCAAACAGAGAGGATTTAATGAACTGAAGGTATCTGCAATAATAATGGTGGTTGAGGGAGTTAAATCTATGCCTTGCGGCTGAGTACGCGAAATAGTCTAGAGAAGAGCCACTTTTTAAAAATTTCTTGAACAGCTTATTTTTCCTATTCTTATAATACCTAACTGTCGAATTAAACCACGGGGACACCTACCTCGAGGTCGGCACTGCTTAAGCGGAACAGATGCAGCAATAGCTAGATTTAACGCATTGTAGAAGGATGACAATACGCTTTCTATACTCCCGGTTGAGAAGTCAAGCCTCATATGTGAAAGATGAAATTTTAGCAATTCTATATTGGTTTTATGAAAATCATAATATCTGCTGGAAAAGGTTGAGTTTGGACTATTGAGGCAGTTCAACGAATCGTCATACTTGTGATGAAAAGAAATACACAATGCTGGATGATAAGGATCCTCAGGTAAACTAAAGGGTGGACAACGATTTACATTAATCTCAGGAAAATTGGCAAAGCAAAGATCAAGGAGTCTACCATTACAATTAAAGGTACAGTTATATTGACCTAAATTATGGTCAAGTAATTCATTAAAGAACCCTATAGCTCTATCAGATACTGAAGAAGGAATTGAACAGGCAGAATTATCACTGTTACACCAAGTGACTTGAGGCAAGTTGAAATCTCCCAACACAACGACAAAATCAGTAGGTCTAGACTGCTTGGCCACTTCACAAATGAGGGCAGCCTGCTTCTTATATATGGAGATATCCGAATTTGGGGGAATGTAGGAGCATGTAATAAATATTAGATATTCTCGCTCGAATGGCGATAAATTCGACGTCAGGAGACGTGGGAAATTCAATTGAATAGGACGGGACTGACGCAGATATGGCAATTAATACACCCCCACCAATGCGATTCGATCGGTCATTCCTGAAACACGAAGGATTATGGAATAGTTCCGACGAACGTATATCAGGTTTTAACCAAGTTTCAGTGAAAGCAAAACAGAAAAACTCAGTGCTTACTGACTTTAGAAAAGTCGACCGAATTTTTGAATTTAGGCCCCTAACATTTTGATAAATGAGACATAACGGGCCTGAAGAAACATTTAGTTTTTTGAAGGCGACAGGCCTACAGCATTGGTATTACGGGGTCGATCTCTAGGAATAAATACCTTAATTAAGGATCCTACTGGCAACAGGGGTTTATTTAACAATATTTCACTGTTTTCAGTCGGAACTAGAATTTTAAATGAGGATATTGCTCTCGGTTGAGAAAGAGCCAATTTGAAAATGCTAACGCGCTTCAAGTTGACTGATGGGGCTTTCGCCGCTAGATAGCTTTTTATATTATCTACCGATATTTCCGGTGCCAGTCTTGACACAAATAATGCCTTCCTAGGAGGAACTGCCGTCAAGCCAATATCATCATGGAATAGTAGGGTTCACGGCTTGGGAGTTATGAGAAGGAGAAAATATTGACACACTTGTGCGAGAAGCTTGAGCGACATGCCTTGTTTGGTGACTAGTGTTCACACTCGAACAGCAGGGAGAGGAAGCGGACTTACTTTGCACTTTCTTATTATTATTTTTAGGTGATGGCATCTGATTCGAACAAACGACGGGACCGGGAGGAGATTCCCTTGCAACCTCGGCATAGCTTAAGACAGACGGACTTGCCGACTTGTTCGTAACAATTTTATTATCGACCAAATCGACAGTGTCGGAAACGATGACTTTCGACGTGGAGTTAGAAGCACTAATTTGTATAAGCGCGTCATGTTTAGAGGGGATCACAGGTGACGTCCCTACGCTACGAGTAGCTATTTTGGAGGCCTGGGAAGGAGATGAGTGCTCACTGTAGCGACACTCATCAAACCTAGACTTAATTTCCTCAAACATTTTCCGCATGGAGCCGAGATTTTTACTTAATTTTGAAAAATCATTTTTAGTCTCCGTGAAGAGTCTGTAGAAGTCACTGTCCCGCTTTTTACAGTCGGGACATGACCAACGTAATCCTTTGGAAGGATCAATGACTGCGTCAGCAGCACGGCCTATAATGCCAGCACACTTTGCATGCCCAAAACGATCGCAAAGCCAGCACATAATGAACTTATCCGATTCAGGACCAGATTTGGCACGACATGAAGTATGTAGACACTCCATGTCAAGTCAAGAAGATAGTGATTATGAGGAGAAGAACAAAAAAAAAAAAAAGAACAAAAAACCAAATCAAGAGGGTCACTACACTAAATTTTGCTAAAAATTTAAGAAAATTTCTCCGTTACGTTGTCACTGTAACAAGAGAACACGAGAATAAGAGAAAACAAATCCAACCAGCAAAGACTATAAAAAAAAGAGAGAAAACCAAATCACCGCAATTTTCTCATAGGTTAAACGGTAAATAAAGAGAAGAGAAAAACTATAATAGCACCAAAAGAAAAATAAACCACGAAAGAGATCTATTATAAAAAACACTTGTGCTGAATGCAAGAACCAAAAAATGAAAAACATCAAAATATCAATATAAATTAAGATAATTATAATTCCTTTTTAAAATTCCTAGACCTTTTAACTTTATGCCTTTATAATAATATGCCTTTTAAAAAAATGCGAATAATTACGCGCAAAAAGAAATAGAAATAATACAATGCACTACTCTTTAGAGAAAAGAACGAAGCAAACACGCCGCGATCAGTTGCCAAACTGATGTAGATAATTATGAGGTAAATTCGAACCAAAAGTTGAAAAAAAGTCGTTGGAAGTCTTTAGCCAATAGTTTGGAGCTTCAAATACAAGAGTGGGAGACATTGAAAGGGACATGGGAAGGATATATTAAGATTATTCTTTTGAAGTTAACAAACTTACACTTCGGGCTTTTATCAATTGAAGGCATCTGAAGTAATTTACAGAGAGATTTTTCATTTATTTTTTGAAACGTTTCCTTTTCCTATATTTATGATATTTAGCTACTTTGTTAAATCATAGCGAGCAATTGCTTCAAGGGGGCAGTTGTGTGATCGCTATAGCTAATAGCTAGGCTTAATATATGACAAAACGATTTCAACATTCCCAGCAGAAATATTGAGCAGAGTGTGTAAAAGGTAGGATTTAATCTGCATGTCTTAGCAAGTGTGATTTGACAATTTAGAGTAGTTTAACGTGCCTGCAATGAAGGGAGGTGAAAATTACTGGATGGTAAGGATCCCCAGATAAACTAAAAGGTGGACAACGACCTGCAACTATCTCCCGAAAACTGACTGACAATACGATTAGGAATACGGTTGTATTGAAGAAGATAATTCAATGAGAAACACAATAGCACTATCAGATGTTGAAGGGGCATCAAGTAGCCTGAAGTATAGTAATAACACTAAATGACTTGTGACAAACCTAGCAATACGATCATATCAGTCGTTTTAAACTTTTCGGCCACGTCGCAAATAGGGGCAGCATGTTTCTTATAAGTAGAAACATCTGGGTTTGGTGGAATATAGGAACGACCTACATATAGTAACGAGTCTTCTTTTCGGGGTATGTTCAGGGCTACCCAGGAAGTCCTTCTCCAAGAAAATTTACGTAAAAACTCTTGGGCCTTCGTATTTTGGTTAACTTATTTATTTATTATTTGCGAGGAATTTAATTATTGTTCACAATCCCCAAATCAAAAGGGAGGACACCTGGTCTAGATCGTATCTCATACCAAATGATCAGTGCCCTTTCTAACTCAAGTAAAAAGAAATTACTGGATCTATACAATACGGTATTTTTGACTGGCCATATACGTGGAAACTGGCAGCAGTTGTTCCAATTCCAAAGTCAAAAAATGTCTCCACCAAATGTCTCCAAATGTCTCAAAGTCAAAAAATGTCTCTCTCTTCTATCTTGTCTCTCAAAAGTGTTAGAGAAGATTATGGCATCCAGATTGTCCTGGTTTCTTGAGTCCAAGAACCTGATTACAAAGCAACAAGTTGGTTTCAAGCGGGGTAGAGGGTACATTGACACACTTTTACATATTGATTATTTTACGAGCAAAACAATTTCCGAACGCAATCATGTAACAATTCTCTCAATTGATTTCAAAAAAGAATTTGACAGAGTTGGTCTTCATGGTATTTTAAGACTCTTGAAATCATGGAATGTTGGACCCAAATTCTTCAACTACATCAAATCATTCATGTCGCATCGACGGTTTGAAGTTAGAATTAACAACCATCTCTCTGATTCGTTTCCGTTAATGAATGGCATTCCGCAAGGATCTCTCCTGTCTGTCACGCTGTTCCAGATTGCTTTCAACGAAATTAGCAAAATTCTTTGCCGTGTACCGAGCATCGAACACTGTCTCTATGCGGACGATGTATACATTTTTACAAAAGAAAAAGATAACACAAAGGCAATCAATATCTTCGAATCTATTGGACGAGAGATCTCCACATGGGCAAACTCGTCAGGAGCTAAAATCTCCATACAAAAATCGAAAAAAATGCATATTTGTCGAAAACTGTTGTGTGATGCAGGAAATCTACTGATGCATATTAACGACTTACCAGTACTAAACGTGCAGTCCCTCCATATTCTCGGGCTCACGTTTTCCAACAATTATCGTTGGAAAACACACTGTCTTCGGTTAAAAAATTATATTTTAATAAGGGTGAATTTCATACAGAACGTTGCATGGAAAAGCCACGCACACATTAACACTATTGCCTATCTTACCAAAATGCTTGTTTTAAGCAAGATTGACTACGGTTTGATAATTTATGGCAATAGCTGCAAATCTAATATCAACATTCTTAAACCGGTTTATCACCAAGCCCTCAGAGCAAGTTGTTATGCTTTTCGGACGACGCCCATAAAAAATATTATAATTGAAACTGGTCTCCCAACTTTAGAAAATAGACTTTATGAATTAAAAGCTAAAATAGTCCCCAAGCTTCTTAATTCAAACAAATCTATTCTCGGTGATGACGTGAGAAAGATTTTTACTGTGAAGAAAATTCGAAGGTCACCATCTGCAATTGACTATTGTTTGTACGTCGCAAAGGAATTGGGCATTCCCCTAAAAATTTTCCGCTATTTTGGCATTAAGCCTCCATGGATTTTGAAAGATTGCTCCTTTGACATCGCGCTGTCTGTGCACAAGAAAGAAGATACTCCAAATTACGTCTTCCGAAATCTTATAGCTGAAAAAACCCGAGTACTGGGGAGTACCGGTTGGAATCTTTCATACACAGACGGCTCAAAATCTTCCGGTATGCCTCCTGCTTGTGCCGTGGTAGATGCTTCAGGAAAGGTTCTTCTCAATCATATATTTCACGAAAGTACTTCAACTTTCACAACTGAAGCCAGAGCTATCCTTCACGCTGCGAACCTTGCCCATAAAAACAAATTGAAAACCGTCATCGTTACTGACAGTTTGTCTGTACTACAAGCTATTCGGAATCCTTCAACGTCGAGCTGGACCATCAACAAATTAAGGAATATAATTACAACACCCGGCGGAAAAATTAAAATGTTATGGGTTCCTAGTCATATCGGTTTATTGGGAAACGAACAGGCTGATCGAGCGGCTAAGTATGCTGCTTCTGCACCTCTAATTATGGATGATGTCATGGAAAAGTTGGATCTTCAAAGATACATTGGAGGAAAAGTTAAAGAGAAAATTACAGAAGGAAATCTACAATACCATCATCAACACTACTCTTCTATTAACCCTCAATTAATTCCACCTTTATATCCAACAAATGTCGAGAAAATCAAGATCCAAACATTTTCGAGAATTCGCCTTGGGCATACAATTGCAACCCACCAATGGATCTTGAAGAAGTCTCCGCCCCCAACCTGCAGTCGTGGACAAATTCTTACTATAAAGCACATTCTCTGCGACTGCCTTAACTTTTCTTTGGCTAGAAGTATTGCATTTAAAACGATTAACCCTTTGGACTTTCTAAAATCAGCTTCAGAATAAATAAGTAATATATTGAATTAATATTCTATTCAATATATTACTTTATTAAAACTACTAGGCTAAATATCTAATGTAATTTTCTAAATTAGAGCTGATAGCCTGTGTTGCTAGTGCTCAAGGTCTTTTTTGCTTAGTCGAAGAATTTATTCCATTAATCTAAATTGTAATAATAATAATAATAATAATATTAAAAACCCTACCGCACTTCAGATTTGAACCCACGACCATTGAATTGCTAGTCGAAACTCTTGCCTACTCGGCCACTCATGCGGATATGTATTGTTATAAACCGACATATGTTTCGAGATATGGAAAATAATAAAAGGGGTATACGTACAAAGTATTTTACATAGTTCTAAGACATATGGAATTATGGAAAAATTCGGACGAATGTAGACCAATCTTTAACAAAAGACTAAAAGCTAAACAGGGAAACTCCGCGGTCCCTGTATGTAAGTAACACGAATTTTTTAGTTTAGGGCGATAGCATTTTGGTAAATGGGACATACTGCGTCTAAGGAAATATTTAGTTTTATGTGGGAAGGTTAGATTTAGTATTTTGATATCTATCGCGAGGATTAAATTCGTTTATTAAGGATCCAAAAATTTCGATGTTTTTTTGATGTATTCATATTAATTATGTAAACAGACAGGAAAACAGCGGATATTTATTTCGAGGCATCAGATCGGCTAGTTTAACAATAACATGGAAGGAATTATGTTTGCGTATACGACGATTGAATTAATATTTTTATGCCTGAAAATTCACTTCAAGATAACTAAACTGATGTTTGAATATAATTAAAATTGTTTGGTTCGCAATTTATTTCGCACGCTGATTTTTCAAAAAAATGTTGGTTATTTTCTTTATATTGTTTCTTCGATTGTTTAACTTTCACGCACCTTCATGAACCAAGGCAGTGACAGCAAATATGTCTACGTTAACAATTAAAATAAGTATTTAATTTGTTAAGCACTTCTTTTAAAAGTGTTGTTATGAAAATTTGTGCTGATAAAAACCTCGTCTTTTATCGTGTCGGGCTTACAAACACACCTCCAGAATTGTGAAAATTTTTGTTCACAGTAGTTTTTGCTATTGAAACCGAAACGAAAATTGCACTTGCATAACCGAAAACGAGAGTGAACAACGAATGTGAAGATTGCGTAATTTTTTATTTCATTTTGCAATTGCAATAAACGATAATATTTATTACCTAAACAATTGATAGTCATGGTTGTGGAACTACGATTGGTATATGCAAAGTGTAAACAAATGGGAAGAGCATTTTCTCCTTCTTGTGTATTCAACCGCCACACAAGTCACCTCGTAAAATAAATTATCCACGTCAATCGGAGAAGTTGTGGACAAAAATGGGCGAAGAGGTCAACAGTTTGAGTTACGGAAAAATGACAAAGCAGCTTGCCCACGGCTATAAACTATAAAGATAAAAGGAAGAAAATCTTAATAATTTTTGACAGAAACCGCGTGGGTGGCGCGAACTCATCCTTTGAACACGATTATAAACACATAATACGGCCTTTAAGGACACTGAAGAAATTATAAAAGTAGTCATTCGTTCGAACGTATAAGCGATTATAGGCAAAACGAGAAAGGGCAAGCTCAACATTTAAAACCACCTATTAGAGGCCGGGGCAACTGGGCAACAACCAATCATAGGAGAATTTCCGAGAAGGGAAAAATTTTCTTTCCCCACATGGCTCTAGAACAGGGTTTTGATTGTATTAGATCAAATATAATAATAATATATAGGGTAGATCGGAGACATCTGGATGGAAAAATAGTTAGATGTACTGAGAAAAAAACAATGATGAGAGAATCATAAGAGTGTGTGGAGGCTGAAGATAAAAGAAAAATTAAAGAATTAAAATCTGCCGTAATAGATAAAACCGCGAAAGACCGCGATTTTTGCAACACACTCCGTATATAAGGCAAGGAAAGAGAGAAACATGTCTCTAAACTTAAAAGTGTCAAACTCTAACAGCTCAGACAATTGCTACTATACTACTATAAGAATTGTGAAAAATACATTTAAACGTACATTTCGTGCGTTAATTTAAAAAAAAAATTTTTTTGGAAGATTAAAGACAAAAGTTACAGTACTATCAAATAATTAATTTTGAGAGGAAAATTTGCAGTCGATAAACGTTACAAAAACAAAAAAAAGAAATCCGAAGAAAAGTTACTTGTTCAAATCTTAAGCACAATTGATCAGTGCGAAAAAAAATCAAAATTAAAATAGAAATCATTACTAATAAATCTGAAGATTCAGTTCACGCCCCACTACGGGCTTCTGCTCTGACCAAAATGGTTTCTACCAAATTTGAAGTCGATATCTTCATTTTTACGAATAAGAGAGTGCTAACAACAAACACCACTCAAACACACAGACGGATAAACATGGCTAAATCAACTCAGAATTTCACGTTGATCAAGAATATATATATTTTATTGGGTCCCTGAAGCTTCGTTTTGGGTGTTACATACATTGTAAAAAAAAAACAAAATGAGTATACCCCCATCTTACAATAGTGGGTATAATAATTGATTATCTACCTGATATTTGGGTTAGTACCAGATGGGGTACCTCCTAATAATTATGAATATTGCGAATAATTAAAGCCGGGGGAAAAGTCCAAGAAATCTCCTCTAAGCCCAATTATCTGCAAATGAGGTATTTAGTCAGCTCATCGACCCGATTGTGTAACTGGCGAAAGGGCAATCGGAAGGGTTATCATCACTCTGTATAACGTTCAGTAAATTAGCCAGCGGTTCAATAATCCAAATCCAATAGGGCAACAATGAATCGGCTTACCGATAGTAAACGAGTAGAGTATGTCGAGGGCACACCAGCCTTACATTGCAAAGTTATATAAGCCTATTGACATGTCACAAGCAGCCAGTCTACCAATGCAATGGATTTGTCACTTTTTTAAACTCCGCTACGTCAGATAACACATCTTTTATCGAGATTGTTCGCTAATAAGGACTGAAGTACACCGAATCATGGAACCCACTATTGTTTTCGGAAAAGGTAGAAGAGTCTGAGGGATCAACAGAAACGAAATACCCAGAATAATGGTTTTTATGTCCTATGAGAAGGCGCAAGCCTAGTATAGAGACAACATTCGGTGTTGGACCGAGTAGGAAGCGTTCAAGCGAAACGTACTACGTTTATTTTCGCCAGCTATGTACTTCCAAAATCTTAAAGACGTAGTCCGGGAGAGTGTACAAAACCTGACACCGTGTGGGCACTCCAAGCCGTGTTGTGGCACGTCTGATATTCAGACGATCAAAAATCAGCAAGGATTTACTGCATTACTTTGCCGGAATGCCTCTCGCATATCTGAAGAAAGGTTTTCCGAAATCTCGATGAGTTACTCGAGGTGGCCGAAGACTTAGAAAGTATTCCGATCGCCACGTAAACCACGGTAACCAACAAACAAATTCGCCTTATGCGTCTGTTTTGTTCTGGTTAGATTATGTCCACCGGGCAGTCACGACCAAAAAATGGGTTCAAAGAGCGTGGAAATGCGTAATCATGTTTAATACTTTATGTAGATAGTTGCCCGGGAAGATTTCCCCACTCTAGTAAAAGTGTTGAGTGTGTGGATGTGTGCGCTTATTTTAATACCTTGCTCGGTTGTTTCCGTCAAAACATGTACTCATTCAATTCTCAAAGTTGATTCGGCCAAGAGCATCACTATTCAATAAAAAAAATATATATTTATATTTCTTTTATGCCAAAACCGGCTCGGCTTGAGGTCTTCAAAATGAATTAATTTTATTAATGAAATTGGTAACTTATATACTAGTTTTTTACAATTAAATTATATAAAATTGCTTATTTACAATTTTCGGTAATGGGCGCTTAGCGTAAATTTAATGTTTGCTATAGAAGAATTTGTCGGGAAATTCCAAAATCAGCATTCAAGGATCCCTCATGAAGCGAACGTTCAACGAGGCTAGAAGGAGATAGTTCATTTCAATGGCTAACATAATTTGGGAGTTTAAAATCGATGTTTCTGTAGGTCATAATGCCCAAGGCGGCCAAAGGGCTCCTACAAAGCTGTACTTCTCTGCCAGCTTTTGAAAGTGTTCAGATTGAACCGTTTCCTGTGCAGCCTGTGTGGTGCACCGATGAGGGTGTTGTATTTAAGCAACATTGGAAGTATTTTAAGCGAACATTCAATCCATTTAGTCAATCAATAAGTATGAACGGATATTCTCGCTGAATATCCGGTGAATGCGTTTCACTGTACCAAGAGTCTGGCGGTGACGAGCTTGTCTATTTTGAGATATTTGTAGAGGTCCGCGATTGAACTGTTTCTATATTGTTTCCTTGGTCCGCTATCACCGTCTTCATTAGTTCGTAGTCCAGTGAAAAATTTTTAAAAATTGTCTGGGCTACAGTTTTGGCGCTGTTATCCGTGAGAGAAATTGCTACTAAACCGAATGGTATCAATGAGTGGCGTATTAAAAGCAGTTGGTGGTGTTCGTGTAATGATGGTAAGGGTTTTAGAATACGTCGTACATTTCGTCCTTTGGCGTTCTACACACTTTTTAAAGTATTCGGTTAATACTTTTGTCATTTGTGGCCAATAATAATATCTTTTTATTTTTATCACGGTGCATGTAATTTCTGTATCTTCTATCAAATTGTCATGGTATTTCGTCAGAATTTAATTAATTTTGGATTTATTAACTTTTTCTATTATCGTCACCTTTGGATTAGCGCCACTCTGAAATTTTTTGAGATTTCATTGTGCTTTTCCTTAAACTCGTTTTACGATAGAGTCTCGAAGATCTTCTCATTTAGAGACGTTTTTTGGAAACTGGCCGAATTCAAGATTTCCATTGGTGTCAAAGTTTCTGTAAACATGGTATCTGTTGTTCTCCTATGTTTTAATGAGCGTTTGCCGGAGGTAAGCTTTATTTGCACAAATTTTCTTACGTCATTATTATGTATGACATCATAGACTTGTTCTTGGCTTTTTTCTATTTCAGCTTCGTTAGCATTTTTTTCACGTTTGCCGACACGAAAAAACGCTTCAGCTACATTGCTATCTTCTCATTATATATGCCTTCTTTCGTCTGGTATTCTCACGTTATTTTCTCGTGAAGATTATTTTTCTCTACTGCTTCAATAAAAAATGTTATTCATTGCGCAATCTGTTCTCTTTCCCTTCTCGCTGCCGCATTGCCTTTGTTTTTTTTTTTTGTCGTTTGGCTTTTTAAGTGAACCTGTTTGTTTATTTTTTTGTTATTTTCTTTTTTTTATAATATATATAAATTTATGATTAAGGTGCAAACCTCAAGTGCCGCACAGTTTTTAATAATAATAATAATATTAATAAAAATAAAAGCCGAAAGCCGAAAGCCTTAGATCCTAGTGCTTTAAGACTTTAGTCTTAGAATTTATTCTCTGGCTAAATTTATATAATAATAACTATAATAATATGATTAAGAATTAATCTAAGTAACCTATTTTTTTTTTAATAATAAATGACAATAGTGTAACGTAAAAAAATACACAAGCAAGTTGAAAGACTGTCTCTGAGTAGAAAAATCGTAAGTTTCCTGAGGATGGGGTAGGTAAGTGAGCGTGTGTGGGGGTAATAAAGGACGGTGACTTAGCGGACCGGCACATACATAAACACAGACTAACTTTGTGCCTCCTGGCTAGCAGGACAAATTTCCGCTCCTCGATGCGGTTCGAATAGCTAGATAGTGGATATTGGAAAGAAAATGCACTTCAAAGTTTTATTGTGTTCCTAAATGTAGGATTATTTACAATTTATTATTTATTTTGTTTTTAACGATATTTTTTGACTGCTCAACACAACTATGATTATTCTTTACGTGAATGTTCTCTTACGACTGACCTGTCTTCCGCAAATAGTCTACTTATATACATTTTTACAAGCATGTTACGATCGCCTAACTTCATGGCTTCATTTTTAATCCGTTAACCTGCTTTTCTGCTAATCGTTTTCCTCGGCCTGCAGCTGTATGACGCGCCGCGCATGTGCACCTGGGTTTTTCGCTGTTGATTTTTCTGCTAATCTTTTTCGTCGGGCGGAAGCGGCATGAGACCCCGCGAATATGCACTAGGGAATTTATTACTTACGAAAATCAATTAGTAAGTATTAACTGTTCTCAACAAGATCATTTCGATAGGCGGTCAGCCGGTCCAAGTGTACCACTTTGAATCTAGTTCTGCCTCCGGGATGTTTTCGTATTCGATAGACCACGTCATATATCCTTGTGATGATTTTGTACGGACTTTCCCAGTTACATTGCAGTTTTGGTGACATACTTTTTTTACGTAAAGCATTGTATAACAATACTAAATCCCCCTCCTTAAATCCATTGGCGTTAGCCCTCAGATCGTATCTTGTTTTCATCCTGTCACTTACGATTTTCGTTCTATTTCGAACCTGTCGGTGCATGTTATCCATTATCACCCTCAATCTAGCAACATATTCGGTCTCGGTGGTTTGGACATTAGGGGTTGTCCCGAATTTCAAGTTTGTGGGTAGCCTCAGCTTAGAACAAAATCTTCGTCGGGGGTAGAGCAGTGGTGTTGTGCACTGCTGATCTGTATGCCATTTAAAAGATTGGTATGTGTTCAGTCCTGCTGATTGTCGTCGATCACTTTTCGCAGATGTTCTTGGAGCGTTCGATTAAACCTTTCATCAATTCCGTCAGACTGAGGATGCAACGGAGTCGTTCTAGTTTTATTAATGTCAAATATTTGGCAAACCTCTTGAAAGATCGAAGATTCAAAGTTTCTACTTTGGTCTGAATGCAACTCGATGGGGGTTCCAAACCGCGTGACCCAATTATTGACGAATACTTTGGCTATTGTGTTTGCTTCTTGGTCAGTTATTGGGTATACTTTTGACCATCTACTGAAGTAGTCGATGAGTACCAGCACATACTTATTTCCTGCATTGCTAGATAGAAATGGTCCAGAAATATCCATTGCGATCCTTTCCAAAGGGACACCCGCGTTGTACTGCTGCAAGCGCCCTCGCGGCTTACTTTTCGGGCCTTTCGATTTGCTGCACTGATCGCAGTTGCGAATCCATACTGCTACGGAATCCTTGATGCCTACCCAATAGAAGTTTTCCTTGAACTTTTCCATGGTTTTTGTGATGCCAAGATGTCCTCCTCTTGGTCCGTTGTGGTATTCCCTTATAATCTCACTAGTTCTCGCCTGTGGACCCAGCAGTAATTTCTTAGCCCATGAAAAATCCTCACTATGCCATATACGCCACAAACATACATCTTCAACAATGAAGCTTTGCCACTGAGCCCAGTACGCCATCGTAATCGGACTTTCTCTTGAAATCTCTTCCCAGGTTGGACGCTCCTCCTTTTCTATGGCCTTTAATATTGCGTTTAAATCTTCGTCGGCCATTTGAGCACTGCGCATGTCTTTCTTCGAAAAGTTTCCGTTGGGCTCCACAATAGTCCGGCAGATGACGACACCTCCTTTATTTTCGTTCTTTACGCAGTCTTTGCAGAGCGGGTCACATGGTCGTCTGGACATAGCATCCGCATCGCCATGAGATTTGCCGCTCCGATGAGCAATCGAGAATTGGTACGTTTGCAGTTTTTCGATCCACCTGGCCAATTGTCCTTCCGGTTCTTTAAGGTTAAGCAACCATCCCAGAGCACCATGATCTGTCCTTAGGTGAAACTGTTGCCCCTAAAGATATTTGTAGAAGTGCTTAACAAATCGTGTTACTGCCAGCAGTTCTTGTCGCGTAACACAATAATTCCTCTCGGATTTGGATAGCCGCTTTCTATAATAGGCTATTAACTTTTCGTTACCATCAATCTGTTGGGAGAGCACGCTGCCTAGGTCCCGCTTGCATCGGTATCCATTATACTGGATAAGCTAAAATGGGTGCCGCGCATAAAAGCTCTTTCAACTGCGTGAACGCGTACTCTTGACACTTCTCCCATATGAAGGATCGATTTTTCTCCGTAAGGTCGTGCAGTCCACTAGCAACCGTGGCAAACCTGGTGACGAATCTGCGTTAGTATGTATAAAGTCCTAGAAAACTGCGGACTTCATGCAACTTGTCTGGTCGTGGCCATTCCTTTACTGCTCTGATTTTGTCTTCATCCGTGTGAATCCCAGCGTTGGAGACCTTGTGCCCAAGATATGTCATATCCTTTCCAAAGAACGTACATTTTTCGATACTCAATTGTAAACGTGCTGCCTGTAGTCGGTGCAAAACATTTGCGTGTTCTTTGAAATCTTTGTCCATGACCGTAACGTCGTCCAAATACACCAGGCATGTCTTCCAGTGCAGCCCTTTTAGCACGCAGTCCATTAGGCGCTCAAAAGTGGCAGGCGCATCGCATAATCCAAACGGCATTACGGTAAACTGATATAAGCCATCGCCAGCGGAAATCGTAGTCTTTTCCTTGTCATGCTCGACGAGCTCCACCTTCCAGTACCCACACTTAAAATCTAAGGTTGAGAATCATTGCGAAACTGATAATGTGCCATCGATCCTAGGCAAAGGGTAGCTGTCCTTCTTGATCACCTCTATCAGTTTCCTATAATCCACACAAAATCCGGTAGATCCGTCTTTTTTCTTCACAAGAACTATTGGCAAACACCAAGGGCTATTCGATGGTTCAATTACTTTCCGCTCCTGCATATCCTTGATCAAGTCCGCCACTTCTACTCTTTTTGCCCGTGGGATTCTTCCAGGCCATTGCCTAATCGGATCAGCTCCTGCCGTGTTGATTACATGCTTTGCGATATTAGTACGGCCACCTGAACTTGTAACGCCTGCAAAGATGGACCAATTTTCCACTAAAAATTTTTGTCATATCTCTTGTGCTGCTTATCTAGATTGCTAGTCCATCTTTGTATGAAAATTTCAGCCTGTGGGGATATCTTTGAGCATGCTTTTGGTATTTCGACTTGAAGATTTGGGTTGAGTTTAATACCCGCACTGGTATTAAATAGTTGGCCGGTGAGACAAGCGCTTTTCCAATGATGATGTTTTCTTTCGTACATTCTTTACTCGGTTCGACAACCCATATCTTGCTTAGCCTTATCTCTTGGGTAGCTGTGGCCTACAATATTGCTTCAGACTTTCGAGGTATCTTCTGTTGTCGTTGCACTGCAACTTGTAAAACTTCGGCTTGTCTGTCGTATCCCACAGTCAATGGCAAAGTCACGTTGGCGTATTGTAACACTTTTCATATTTAATAAGAACTCGTGCCTTGCCATGAAATCCATCCCCAATATTACCTCGTCCACGGTATCTGCTACGAGGAAATTCAACAACACCAAATGGTAGCTTGAATGCGTTGCAGTTAGTGGTGCCATCAAATAGAGTGAGTTGGTTTTCCTGAACTATGTTGATCTTTTCCGTCGTCCCGCGAATTTTCGATTCTATCTGTTGACCTTGTTGTTGCGTTTGTTACATTTGTTGTTGCGTTTGTTGTTGCATTTGCCACATAAACTACATAACGACGGTGTTTGATACCCTTGCACCATCTTCGCCGTTTTCTTCGCTGCGTCTATTCCTTGCTGTATCTTCTGTTCCTTTCCGGTTGTCGATTTGATCCCTTCCCTCGATATTATATTCAAATTCAAATATGGACATGTCCTCTCCCTTTTTTCTATATGTTCGACCAATCTTTGCTTTAATTCAGCTTCGCTACCGACTGTACGAAGGTTTCTTTTTCCCAGCTCCTGTTTGAGCTAATCCACTTTGAATTCTTTTAATTTCACCATTTCTCCTGGTTTCCACGATCTCATTTCTGACACCAGTTGTTACAAATTTCCGCTCCTCTGTACGGTTCGTATCGCTAGATCGTGGATATTGAAAAGAAAATGCACTTCAAAGTTTTATTATGGTCCTAAATGTAGGATAGGAAATGTAGAACTGCTCAACACAACTATCATTATTCTTTACTTGAATGTTTTTTTACGACTGAACTGTCTTCCGCAAATAGTCTACTTATATACATTTTTACAAGCATGTTACGATCGCCTAACTTCATGGCTTCATTTTTGATCCGTTAACCTGCTTTTCTGCTAATCGTTTTCCTCGGCCTGCAGCTGTACGACGCGTCGCGCATGTGCACTAGGGAATTTATTACTTACGAAGATCAACTAGGTAGCATTAACTGGATTTGGGATTTTCGCAACAATATCTTTAGCTCGAGCTGATCTCTTTGCTTCGCCCGAAGACAAGCGTCATCCATCGTTTTTCCTGGCCATAGATTGTCTAGCTGTCAATATATCGTGTAATCAAGTGATCATTAGTGGGACTGATTAAAAATCTTTAAGATAACACCACATAGCTCAGCAAAGCATGGTTTGAGTAGACATAATGGAATCCTATCAGATCCACGCGCACAACTATATTTTAAAGACCTTAAACCTTCTAAAACGTCATTTTCTGAAATGACCTTAGGAATCAAAACCGAGGTACATATCGGATACGCATTGTTGACAGTTGAATTTTGATAACTAGTTGAAAAACTGCGTCGTCGGAAGTATTCAGCAAAGAGATTCAAGGTTTCAATATCATCAGAGTACTCAGACGCATTGAAAGACATATGCTATGGATATATGGGGGTTTTTCTTTTGCAATTGACAAGCTAAAAAAAATATCTAGGATTAACAAGTAGTGAGAACTTTATCGACTGAAATTATCTGCAATAATATTAAAAAATATGCATAATTAACAAGCAGCGAGGATTTTATCATCTGAAGGTACCTACATTAACGTTGGTTGTTGAGATTATTAAATCTATATCTTGCAGCAGAATACCCGAAAAAGTTTTAAGCAGATCCACTTATCGTAAATTTTTAAACGCTTGTTTTTCCTACTTTTGTAATATTTATTTATCCTGTTAAACAAGCACTTGCTTTGATGGCGGGGTTGCTCGATCGGAACGCATGCAGATATCGCTTGGTTTAATAAATGTTAGAACGACGACAGTAAGATACTCCCAGCAGAGACATCGAGCATAAAGTGTGGAAGATGAGATTTAAGCAGTAATATATTGGTTTTATTAAAAACGTAATGTTTGCTGGACAAAGTTTCCCACGTTAGAGCAGTTCAACGGACCATCATGCCTGTAAAGAAAGGAGGATTACAGTTGTATTGAAGTAAATTACCATCGGTTAATGAGGTGGGGACCATACCGTAGCATTATCGATTTATCGCACTCTACCCATTTATCAATAATTTATGCTAAGTTTACACTTTTACATATTTCCACATAACGCAAGACGGGCTATAACGCAGTTAAGATAACCCAATTTAGCTATAACACACATTACATGTTTTTTTAGTAATAGCCTAGTTTAATTTTACTACTTTGCTTAAGTTAGCATAATAATTTATTATATAAGTTACTGACCACAGTTTAGTTAGGTTAGAAGTAAAGCAAGAACTAAATAGTAAATTAAGAAGTAAAGTAAGAAGTGTAGTAACGAAGTAAACGCTAATTGTGTTTTCACTACAATACAGCCAAATTATGACTGCAACACCAAGTGACTTGTGATAAATTGAAGTCCCCCAACGCTATAACTATATCAGTAAGTTTGGACTTTCAGGCGGCGTCACAAATGGAGGCAGCAGTTTTCTATAAGTAGAGATATCCGCATTTGGGGGAATACAACTTACCCAAACTGTTTACAAAACTGTTTATTGGTAATTTTCGCCTGAATGGCAATAAATTCAAAGTCGGGAGAATTAGGAAATTCAAATGAGTAGAATGGGACTGCAGCGCAACCAATAGTATCTGCACATTTTGCATGACAATAAACCTCGCAAAGCCAACAGGTAATGAATCGCTCAGAATCAGGGCCTGTTTTGGTTCCACATTATGTAAATAAATACTCCATGTCAGAAAGCAACAGACAAATTAAAGGGTGTGAAGGAAGGAAAAACAAAAAATTTCTCATGCATTCCAAAATGACCTCTTAAATTAGCACGCAAACTTCACATTATTAAAAACGCAGTAAATAATGGGAAAAAGTGTAAACGAAAAAAACGAAAGACACTCTTCGTCGAGAGCATCAAGAGCTTATCGCAAAAACCAATGTGATATTAACACTAAAAGTTCAATAAATTTCAATAAGTTTAAATAATTTTGTATTAAATTAGGCTTTAAAATCGTATAAAACAATAAAGCGATAAAATAGAAAAGAAACTATCCGCCTGAGTGACCGAGAAGCAAGAGTCTCGACCAGCAAATTCAATGGTCGTGGGTTCAAATCTCAAGTGCGGTAGAGTTTCTAATAAAGCCGAAAGACTTAGATGTTTAGTCTCAGAATGTATTTTCTGGCTAAATTTTATCATAATAATAATAATAATAATAATAATAATAATAATAATAACAAAAGAGAAATTAGAAAATTTCTACACTTAAAGTAAAAAGTACGAGCACAGCGTGGGCGTAGATTTGCAAAAACTGCTCTTACTATAAATTATATGCGTGAAATTCTGAAAAGATTAAGCCACGTCTGTCAGTTTGTGTCTCTGTGAGGTGTCTGTTGTTTGGCACACTCGTGTTCGCAAGAGTGAAAATATGGACTTCAAATTTGGCACAAACATTGCTGATTGTAAGCAAGGGAAAACGAGCCAAATTGATTAGAACACATGCCCGCAATAAAGCATAAACTGAACACAACTCCGTTTTTCTCATTACTCACAAGTTATCAAGGATAGAAGGCTGAAATTTTCCAAATTTATTTTACGAAAAACTTTACTATTTAGGTGCAAAATATCGTCGATGCCCACACAAAATTAAAGGGATTACATTTCCTTTTTTTACTTTTTGAGATTTTATTCTTATTAATCATAAGGTAAAGCAGACAGAATGCTCACAACTATTTTGTGCGTTCAAATAAAAATATATTATCCAATATTCTGCCTTATTTATAATGTAAGTATAAAATCTCTAGACAATGGAAAAAAGAAAATTTAATTACTCATAACTTTGTGTTGACATGGCCGAACTTAATAAAATAAAAATATAAATATTAGAGTTTTCCGTAAAATAGTAGACTTTTTCGTAAAGTAAACAAAGAAAATTTCAGCCTATTATCTGTAATATGTTGTGACCGATGAGTAAAGACCCACAAATTTTTGATTAAAAAAACGGAGTTGCGGTTGGTTTACGGTTCACTGCGAGCATGTGTTGGGACCCGTTTGGGCCATTTTCAATACCAATCTGCATGTAGAAACTTCCAAAGTTTCTAGAAGAATGTCAATAAGGCACACCATCCAGACATAGAAAAATTCAGACAATCGAAGCTTAGCCGATTCAGAGTTTCATGCGGATTAAGAAAATATGCACTATACATGGTATCTGAAACGTTTTGGTGTGTGTCATAAACTTTACGAAAAAATGAGTTTGCCACCATCCTTCAGTGGTGGGTATAGTAAAATAAATAATAACAAAAATTATGAGCATTATTAAAATTATTGCAAAGAGCTTGAGAGAGATTAAATAATGTATAAATAAGCCTAATCTAAATGTAAATAACTGCACGTGGTGAGTTACGCGGCGAAATACGTTAATCACTACCTTTTGTGACTGCCATACTTTTGATTTTCGAGGGTGGCAATTTATGAAGGATACCCTTTTAATAATTGCCTTATATTTTATGTATTACTTTGCCTTTTTTATATCTACTTCAACTTTTTTGTATTTTCCTCCTTATAAACGTCAGTTGACGTTGCTTTGATGTTGCGTTTTGCACGCCTCTATTCTGGCCAGTGCTGAGCAAAAATTGCTTGATTTGTTCTTTCTCTTGTACGGATTTTCAAAATTATTATTATCTTTTCGATCGTTGCGCCCATCATTATGGAACGTTTATATAAATCGTGTTTTGCCAAAAAAAAAAACTCAATGTCTGGTCGATTCATTAGCTATTGTTTATGTAACCGAAATTGTTACCTGATATATGCAGCACTTACCAGCAAACATGCAATCGTGAAGTTATGCCCGTCCTGACTGCGGAAAGCGATACATAGGCTTTTCTGGATTTCAAAAGTGCTTTTGTTTGAGATAAATAAACAGTTCACGGCGTTGTCCCGTAAATTTGAAAATTGCGGGATGATGTTTGCTGAGCGTGGTTTTCTGCGGTTTGCGTTTGCGAAAGGCAAGTCCATTCCAAAATGGGTCGTTTTTAAAACGTCTCGAATTAGGTTGAATTTGACTACGTTGACACCTGCCGCGGACCTTGGTGTTTCTACGGCCTTAGGTCCAGTTGTAAGTGTTACCGGTGCAGCCGGAACTCCTGTTGTTGCATGTAAGTTGAACACAGGTGGGTGGCAGGTAACACCATTGCGAAAATAAAGGCGCTAACCGACCGCTCACACAGATGCATCTTTACCCCTGGAAACTTTTCGGTGACTGCTGCCAGAAGTCTTGTGGGAATGGCCAGCTAGTATAACGTAATATAGTTCGGCCTAGTTGCGGAAAATGCGAGTCTTGAAGGCCGCATTGAAAGGATAGCAAATAGCAGCGGATGTTTCCCGCCTGTTAATTGTGGTGAGGTGGCGCATCCACGTTGGTCCATGTACCTGGTATTTTGGCTGCATCG
>CCAG010023567.1:0-43255 GCA_001077435.1 Glossina morsitans morsitans
TGACGTCGCCTGATAAGGTGAGAAGTGATGCCAATGGCGCCTGTGGTCATCATAGGTGGAAAAATATACTTGCCAGACTAAGCGAAGCTATGTAGTCAGGACCAGGTAGGGACGATGTCTTTCACACAGGTGTAGTAAGAAATAATCTACGAGGACCTCCCTGCGCCCCGTTTATTTTGATGGATTATTTTTTAAGACAGCTGTAAACAATGCGTACAGAGAAAGACGTGCCCTGGTAAAAGGTCAACCTCGTAAAATAATTAAGTGACTGTCAACAATAATGTAATGACTGTGGTTATTTTTGAGCGCAAGAGCGTAGATAGGCATGTATATCTGGTTGTTTGTGAACAGCGGACGCTGTACAGGTTTCGAAGGGTGCACGTTCTGTGGTCTTTGAAGTATTGCGTATCTGTAATGCCCTTAGCATAAGAGAGAGTCTGTCTCTACCGGACGGGTTAAACAGTGAAGTAGTACATCGGCTAAATATAAGACAGCGGGAATCGATGTTAAAGAACGTTGAGAAGATAGCAGGAATAGTAGACTTATATATATTTTTACTCGGGGTGTTGACTTTGCAGAAAATCACACAGAGTTTGGTTTTAGTTTACATCTTGGGTTTCTATTTACATGCAATCGGTCTAAAGATTCAAAACAAATGTGGGTAGTTTCTCTTGAATTTTCTGCTTGAAAATATTTACATGCTATGGGGTTGAAATGGAAGATCTTTGCTATTTCTCCTGCACATTAATGAGCTCCTATCGCTGATTGCGCCAACCTATATCTTAGTGTGCGCTCGTGAAATCGTGTTTCTCTCTTCTTACCTCTGTACCAGACAATTTAGCCACGTGGTGCTCATTGCATTTTATAGCACTATGCAATAAAAAAAATTCAAAAATGCCAAAAAATTCAGTTATTTATCGACTCACAAGAGTTGGAGAGTTCATTCATTTAGGTATTTAGGTAGGTGTATTAATTCAGGGAGTATATTTTAATCTGTTCGTTGACCGTTCCGTAAGTAAAGATACGTCAGCGCGTGACTTTATTAAACGGCGACTTAGAGAGTTGGACAATCTAAAATAGCTCAGCAGGATTGAGAAATGATCCCAGCCTAAAGAAACCCAACGTTTGGCGCCAGTTTTTTGCAAGGTATGAGCTAATTGTTTTGAATTTACCTTCAATTATTCGAACATGGGCTTCCGCTTCTCTATTTGTAGCTGGATGATACGAAACTTCTTTCCTTTGCAGTTCCATTACTTTGAGGAATCTTTGAACCCCACATGACGTTAGTTGTGAACCCACGAGTACTTTTGAAAAGCTAAAACTTCCACGCCAATCAAATTGAAATTGAAAAGTGCACAAACAATTTAGTCCAAGCAGTGATACAAGTTTAAAGTATTTACCCATTTTCAAGGCTAAACTGATTAATTGTGATCACAGTTATAACTAACTGTTAACAATAATTTGTTGCTGAATATTTATTGAATATATTTATTATTATTAACCTCGAATTACTTTGATGGTCATTGTATATATATTTTCGGGTTCCTTTAAAGAAAATTAGCTGATAGTGAAGGTAAACATTTTCTGCATTATAAACTTGTGCCTTGACAGGAATCTGGTCTTTTGTGGTCTTAAACACAAGCACAAATTTGTATTATGCTATTCGCTACTTGGTTTGTGTGGAAAGCTTACTTAAATGTCCCACCACAGTAATTTAGTTCGGTTAGCTGCATAGTATTTTATTACCTACATTACACATATACATATATAAATATAGCCTTTCTGATTCACCAACGACTTTGATTTACCGGCATTAGTATAAGATATACCAGCTATACTTTTACACACTAGTGTCCAAAATAATGGACAGAAGCCGGAGGATTAGTTAATGGCGGTGGCGATCCGACAGCTAGGTCGGTAATGTATTGTTCGGAGACGAAGTAACGCCATTGTTAGCGCGTAACTCTAGTGAGGTTGGGTCTAGTGAAGACCAAACCACCCAGGACAACTAAAAGTAAAAAAGAGAAAACGAAAGGCAAGTCCATTCCAAAATGGGTCGTTTTTAAAACGTCTCGAATTAGGTTGAATTTGACTACGTTGACACCTGCCGCGGACCTTGGTGTTTCTACGGCCTTAGGTCCAGTTGTAAGTGTTACCGGTGCAGCCGGAACTCCTGTTGTTGCATGTAAGTTGAACACAGGTGGGTGGCAGGTAACACCATTGCGAAAATAAAGGCGCTAACCGACCGCTCACACAGATGCATCTTTACCCCTGGAAACTTTTCGGTGACTGCTGCCAGAAGTCTTGTGGGAATGGCCAGCTAGCATAACGTAATACAGTTCGGCCTAGTTGCGGAAAATGCGAGTCTTGAAGGCCGCATTGAAAGGATAGCAAATAGCAGCGGATGTTTCCCGCCTGTTAATTGTGGTGAGGTGGCGCATCCACGTTGGTCCATGTACCTGGTATTTTGGCTGCATCGACTTCGCCATTGCCGAAACCAATGAACACTTAGTCGGGCAGTGTTAGAAGCAAAACTAGTGCCAAAATACTAAAAGACGTGTTGAAAAAGGAGATGGAGCAGTATTAGTGGAGCAGGTAGGTGGTATTAGTTTTCGCACGCCATCTGCAGTGGTCAGAGAAAATTATGGTCTTTGCGAAATGCGAGGAAGTTGGGTTCAATGTGTCTGCTCGAGACAAGTTGAGACCGGGGACGATTTTTCGGTGGGCTCCTCCAAATATATGGTTTTCTGAAGCAACTGTACGAGAGCAATCTCAAGAGTTTGGTGTTCTCTTGTGAGGGCTTTGACAAAAATATCTGCTTAGTTTCAAATCCTTGTACTGAAGCTGACAGAGATGTTAGTATGGCTTCTGAGAGCTGTGGCAAGATCACGGAGTCTTTCCTGAACTCTGGAAGGATGTATGTCGTTAATAGTACGCCCATTCGATGAGGTGCCAAGTTGTTCCGCTGCCTAATCTTCGATCACAGCGTTCAGCAATGCAAGATGAAAAATGCCGTTTGTAAACAACGTGGTCAAGCTTACTGCAGTCTGCACGAACGCCGCACACTGTAGGAACTGTGAATTTAGGGGATTTCCAGGCCGACATTTGATGATATTTACAGATCGTCCTGAATATAAGAGGCAGCGCGATTATAACATTCGATTATTTCGTGACAATAGGAGCCATTGTGTTTTCATTGTAAACGATGGGAAGGCGCACTTGCTCGTGTTAGTAGCCATGTGCTGCTTGTGTGTGCGTTGAAGGCCCACAAAGGAAGTTGCTTCTTACTAGCCTCAATTGCAAGCCCAATTTGTTGTTGATCACAATGTACCCAAATTGGTAGCTAACTAGGGTGTTCACAAATAACTTCAGCATAGTGCTCAATTCTGACAGTGCCTAAATTAACATAAACGAACGTTTTTAAAACAAAACGGGACGAATGGAGAGTGCTAGGGGCTATTAGAAGCAAAGAGCCGTTGAAAATATGCGCCATTAGTGCAACACTGAAGTGACAACTAAGAGGAGGTACCTGAAAGTCTTCATTGTTTCGTTCGCGACGTCTAGAATTTGGCCCAAAAGATCATCGGGTATAGACGGAATTACAGAAGAGATGACAAAAGCCATTCCAAAAGGGGCTTCCGAAGTGTCTGTGAATTATAGTCGATGTCTCTCGAAAGGTTATTTTCCAAGGATACAGTTTTTTGACGTCGCCTGATAAGGTGAGAAGTGACGCCAATGGCGCCTGTGGTCATCATAGGTGGAAAAATATACTTGCCAGACTAAGCGAAGCTATGTGGTCAGGACCAGGTAGGGACGATGTCGTTCACACAGGTGTAGTAAGAAATAATCTACGAGGACCTCCCTGCGCCCCGTTTATTTTGATGGATTATTTTTTAAGACAGCTGTAAACAATGCGTACAGAGAAAGACGTGCCCTGGTAAAAGGTCAACCTCGTAAAATAATTAAGTGACTGTCAACAATAATGTAATGACTGTGGTTATTTTTGAGCGCAAGAGCGTAGATAGGCATGTATATCTGGTTGTTTGTGAACAGCGGACGCTGTACAGGTTTCGAAGGGTGCACGTTCTGTGGTCTTTGAAGTATTGCGTATCTGTAATGCCCTTAGCATAAGAGAGAGTCTGTCTCTACCGGACGGGTTAAACAGTGAAGTAGTACATCGGCTAAATATAAGACAGCGGGAATCGATGTTAAAGAACGTTGAGAAGATAGTAGGAATAGTAGACTTATATATATTTTTACTCGGGGTGTTGACTTTGCAGAAAATCACACAGAGTTTGGTTTTAGTTTACATCTTGGGTTTCTATTTACATGCAATCGGTCTAAAGATTCAAAACAAATGTGGGTAGTTTCTCTTGAATTTTCTGCTTGAAAATATTTACATGCTATGGGGTTGAAATGGAAGATCGACGGATTTAATAACACCAAATTGCAAATGAGCCCCTAAGCCAACGCAAACATGCATAAGCTTGGCAAGCGATAACAGTTAACAGCAATTAATTTTCGAATCATAACGACTTATTAAGGTTAAAAGTTTGTTTAAGTACAATATACTTAAGTCGCGCGTACTACGCAATGTGGCTGTAATGGACTTTAAAGACTCCGATAATGAGAAAAAGTGATAGGTGTCATTTAGGTTTCCGCAAACAACTCTGAGCCGATTAGCTAAACCAAGATAAAGTGCCTAGAGAGATACGGTTAGAGACATTAAAGCTTAACTCACCAAGTAATGCGGGCGAGTCGATAGTACCATTTATTAATTAAACAAAGGGAACGCCAAGAATAAATCTACGTCTCTCAAGAGTACAACAGAAGCAACGCATTTTCGTAGGGGAAAAGAGAGGCAATCGGCTCTCAAGCCAAATTCATAACAGCAAGAATTGCTTTTGAACAGATTCAATTGAGTCTATGTAGCGCCTATAGCAAGGACTCCACACAACAGAGGCATACTCGAGTATAGGTCCAATCAAACAGAAACAACAACTGTATAGCCTTTTCGTAATATAACGATCATCAAGCTCTTTGGACCACCACTTTATAAAACCAAGCGCGGACCTAGCTTTGTTTAACGAGAGCTCAATACGCAAGTTAAAAATGGAAAAAAATGGAATGGCTAAATGGAAAGCCTAAATCTGTGAACGAATCGACGTCCTGCAACGTGTGCGAATGAATGAAATACTGAATAACGAAAAACTTCCTTCTTGAGAAAGAAAACTTCTTACATTTATTTAGATTTAGTTTCAGAAGATTCACCGAGCACCATGCAACCAAATTATTCAAGTGAATTTGAAGCCGATGTGATTGCTATTCTACGGAAAAGGAAGAAAAAAGTTTCACATAACCAGCATACATTAAGATCTAGCTGAAATTAATCACCGATGCGAGATCATTAATGCATAAACCAAATAAAATGGGACCTAAGTTGCTTCCCAGACGTCACGGAGAATTCATATGGTGTGATGAAGTTAAACAAAACCCTGAGTGACCTATTATGCAGTCAAGAGCTTATCCATTTCACCAAATGGGAAGTGCCAGAAGCTTGGAGTTTAAAGATAAGTAATTTAATAATAATGGTTAACCAAATCAAACGCTTTGCTAAAATCAGTGTATATGAGATCAGTGCAAGAGCCACTAGAAAAAGTCTTGAGAACTTGATAGGTAAACTCTAAAAGATTGGGGACTGAAAATCTTCCTTTTCGAAAGACATGTTGAAATGGAGAAATATACGATTTGATGGCACTTTTGTGAATAGGAATAAGAAAACTATTCTTCCAACCCAAAGGAAAAACACCTAAATTCAAGGACTGATTAAAAATCTTTGAGATGACGCCACATAGCTCGGCAGAGCATGGTTTGAGTAGACATAATGGAATCCCATCAGATCCAGGCGCACAACTATATTTTATAAACCTTAACCCATCTAAAACATCATTTTCTGAAATGAGCCAGTTAGGAATCAAAACCGAGGTACATATCGGATACGCATTGTTGACAGTTGAATTTTGATTACCAGTTGAAAAACGGCGTCTTTGGAAGTATTCAGCAAAGAGATTCAAGGTTCCAATACCATAAGAGTACTCAGACGCATTGAAAGACATATGCTAGGGATATATGGACGTCTTTCTTTTCGATCATTATTACGACTTTTACATCGAAGACACATAATAATTATTAAAATCGTATTAAAAACATAAACTGAGAACTGCCAAGAAGTAAGAAGGCCTGAGGCAGACAGCGTGAATCAACCCCATCCAACGAGGCAGAAATCGGTTCCAGGCATGATCTGTACGCTAAGTCAGTTTGAAAATTTCGCATAGGTTCTAACTACCGTCGGATTATTTCGGTCCGCAATCGCGTGCGAAATGTCCCACGAGTCAGTAAAAAAAATATTTTATGCCTATGATCGTTATAAGGACGCTTTTGCGTAAATTTTCATAAGGTTTTCATGGATACCAGGAAAGGTTTTTCACAATTTGATAAGGAACTCACGGCATTGTCTAGGCAATTTTAAAAAATTAAAACGATGTCCGATGAGTGTCGCTACTTAAAGTACTCAAGCCCTCCTCAAACGTACAAAATACTAACATGTAGCTTAGGTTGTGGTGCTTCACCGATTTCACATGAGGACGCTCATGTTGGCTAATCCTTTTTCTTATCGCCGACGACGGTACTTGTGGTCTTTTCCCCGTCAAATCCGGTAAAGATATCAGGCGCTCTTTTCTTGCCTTGAAATAATATCAACATTTCTTCTATCGATAAGTTAGGTGATAGGAGTAATAGCTTAAGCACCCCTTCATCCTCGCAAGCACCCGTATCAGCTATGCTGATGCGGAAACGGTGTATTCTACCAATAGTCACGTTCAGTCCAAATATCAAAACAAGAGAAGCAAAAATATAACGTCTTCCTCCCTTTCTGGTCGTAGCTCTTTTGGAGCATCTGCTGCGCACGAAATGGTCTGCCCTCCTTAATATTCCTAATACGAAGGTTCTCTCCCTAGCAGCAGTACCGCATAAAAAAGCAATATCTGTACCAAGACTGGCGGCGGACACTTCATGCAATAATAAAAAAAATTTTCTATTAGGTGTGCTCAATTATCTCCATCTCAAACTACAAGTATTTTTTCCATTAAGACTTTAGTTTCGCCGGACAACACTGAGACTTTGTTAAAAAAAGTCTTTGCGGCCAGTAGGATGCTCAATAAAGGATTGGCGTGGAAATACTAATTTCACAGTTCCTTCACCCTTAAAAAAATGAATTTTTTTTTAGGCGCAGTAACTATCATTGACAATAATGTTAGAGGATTAAACGCTAAAAACCTTTATTTACTTATTCTGTGTGCACAGGTTTCTGCCCTTTCGCTTTTACTGAGAGCTGGCTAAAACCTAATCCACATTTGTGAGAATATTTTTCCAACCCTTTCCATGTTTTCAGGTAAATCTGATTAAATCGCAACAGCAATGGTATTTTATTTGCCATATCAGTTTCCTTTCCGTTCTACTTAATTAAATAAATATAAAAAAGTTGGTAATAAACATAAATGGTACCATTCCACAAAAACATGATTTTTGTACACTTTATATGTGAAGTTAACATGTTTTTAAATATTTCAGCACAAATTGGAATGCACGTGTTAATATAATTTTAACACTATTTCTCGATGTATGTCTCCATAAATTTTAAAGTACTTTTAACATTAAGTTGTGGATATTTTAACGTATGAAATCAACTTTCTAAGTAAGTTTCTAAGTAAGTTTTAAAGTATTTTTGATTAAATTTAAAGACGAATTTTGATGTTTTATTCAAGACGAATTTCAATGTGATTTTTTGTTTAACTTGAATTTATAACAAATTTTGTTGTGCTTTTCACCTAGTTTTTAAAGTAAATTTTAATACATATTACCACAGTTTTTATAACAAGTTTTAAATGTACCTTTGATTTGAATTTAGTGATAAACTTAAACATAACTTTCAGATTAATTTTCAGGTGAATTTTACCCCTACCTGCGGTTTGGAAAGTTTCTTTTCTTTCTTCGCTATTTTTGCTTTTTACTCTGCACATTTTATCAACCGTTCCTCAAACAAGCTACGTCTGAACTTATTGAGAGCTTTAAATAAAATGGCTTACGTCTTTGCTCTCTGCATTTAATTGAATCTTCCATTTTTTTATATATTTAAATATTATGCTAATACCTATTTACGATTTGTTCATCATTTCATAATCAAGTTAAGCTGATGAGTAAACACCTACGATCAACTTATCAAACATGACAATCATATACTTTCGGAAAGTCAGAGCAAAATTCGGATACCAAATTGGACCGAGAACAGATCTCAGTGCA
This sequence comes from Glossina morsitans morsitans, assembly GCA_001077435.1. Classification (NCBI taxonomy): domain Eukaryota; kingdom Metazoa; phylum Arthropoda; class Insecta; order Diptera; family Glossinidae; genus Glossina; species Glossina morsitans. Next base: position 8,359 of record CCAG010023567.1, read on the forward strand.
GTAGGGAGTAGTTCACAAAATTTAACCAAAAGGGAAACACAGAAACTTCTTTCAGGCAAAAAACTTCAGGCTAATTTAATTTTGAGAAGCGGAAAGAGATATTACTGTAAAAATCAAATTAATTTGCCAAACAGGATCAAACACTTCTTCTCCATGACAAAGGGAACTGATCCATTTGCTTGTTTCGTCTCACATTTGACTTTAACCTGTCGTAATTTATCTTTAATAATACTTTCCAAGATCTTGCTGAGGGAGTTCAAGAGGCTACAGTCAATAACTATTGACATGATTTGGTAACTTCCCTTGTTTAGAAAGAGAGAGAACCTTGCTTGATTTCCATATATTAGGGAGCTAACGCAGTTGATGCAAGAGGCGTTTACGAAACAACTACCAAGATTTATGTTTACATTAAGATATAAAAAAACCAGCATAATGTCGATAGAAATTGTAAGGACTCTTTTTGATTTTTCTACAGGACACTCCTCACGGCATTGCGGGTTGAAATGATGCTATGGTAGTTGAAGACCGTATGAAACGACTTATTGCTGGTCGGATGAGGTGGATTTACGCTGTCTGTGCCAGGGCGGCCGGATTGCATAAGAAAGATATACAAATTTTACTGACTATGTAATTTAGATAGTTGTTTCGCGGGCGGCGATGTTGATGTTTTATAATCGCCTCTCTAGGAAAGTCTTCTGTTTACCAATCACTTATCGTCGCTTTGCAGAAATATGTTTACTTTAGTTATTTCTATTAATTGTAAGAGTATGTTTCTTAATTCATACATACAGTGAGTCTCATTAATATTGGGTTTTGCACGCGAAAAAAAATAAATGCTTGCTAAACATAGCCTATTGTTCAAACTTAAAAATGTATTTTACTATTTTATTACACACAGAACAAACAGAACATTATTCCAGTAGACCAGAAAATTAAATAACTTCAATAACCATAATCTGATTAATATTGAATTTTTTTCATATACGGAAGGATGCAAAGAAACAAACAGCATATTATTGAAAATTAATATTTGGTGGGGTTTACGTTTTGCTTAATGACGTCGTTTAAAGTTTTGACATATTTTGTGTAACTTTTCTTGGATAGGACACAGGGACATTATTCCATTCTTCTTGAAGCCTATTTTTCAAATTTTGAACGGAAGAGATCAGTTTCATGCCTGGTGATTGGGAAAGAGGATGAAACATTTTGGGGCAGTCAAATAAGAGTCTTGAATTAAGCAAGGCTTATGCTTGAGGTTATCTTAGTAGAATTTCCAAAATACCAAGTTTGTGCGTACTTTATTTCAAATTTTCGTTCAAAATTCTAAAATAGCCCTTCTTGTTTAGAATGCCATCCATAAACACCAATTTCCCCATTCCATTGGCTCCAATGAATGCCCAAACTATAACATATCCATTACCACGCTCGCCGTAAGTTCAAGAATGTGGGCCATCAGTTGAAGTTGATTTAATAAACAACTTGTGATGAAATTGGATCAGATCTTAAAGGGTTATAAGGAAGAACACATTCAATATGGAGTTGTAGCTGCAGAAGTAGCTGGCCGTTCTGTAGACGTAAGCAAAATTAGAGCGCAATCGACGACAGCACTATTGAGGGAGTTTTATGGAAACTTTTCAATTGACAGAAACTCTTCCCATTTGCTCGTGATTGGGCGTAAAACTCTTAAGTAACTGAATGTAGCAAAAGTCTATCAGTAATTCGCTATTTTGTGAGTGTAGATCGTGCTGCATATGGGTCTTAAGCTTACCGCTAAACTGATATAAGCTTACTGTACTGCTCTTCTCAACACTTTTACCTCTCAACGATGAATTGGTATTCAATGGAGGATCTTCTAAAGTAGCACGAAGGTATTGAATTTTTTCAATTTTGTAATTTCAGTATTTGCAGTTTTTTTATGAGAAACTGTGGACGATAATGCTGGATTTTTTTCCAAGAAAAAGAGCGGGCAGTCGATGTCTGTTACGTGTTTGCGCGTTTTTCGTAACGTTTAACGAAAAACTGAGCTTATCGGTAAGCTCACGACAAACTGAAAGAAAATTGGAGTGGTTATGGCTTTCGAGTTCGCTCTTGTCGATTTATTCCAAAGAGGATTGCGGTTGAACAAATTTTTTGAGCTCCACGATATCCATCGTTTTCTCTTAGCTGGACAACGCTCAACGATATGTTTAAATCAATCCTTTCAACACAATGTGATGTCGTTTTTTGTACAATGGCATGTTGTTATTTTCTTCTTGCCTGAAGATCTGCTTTGCTTTGCTCGATTCTTTCAAACAGACATATAAAAAAGATGGCGGAATTTTTTTCTATACGTTTATGTACCACATGCCAAAGTTTTTTAAGCCCGAAATTTAACTAAAATTTTGTTCAAAGCTTCTTAAACTCATTATTGTTTGGTTCGCAGTTTAGTTCCGAAACCAAATTTCTATTTTATTTTTTAGTTTTGGACGAATGGTAAATCGAAATCAATTTGAAAATATTTGCGCAATCGAAACGGTGTCTTTAGCACAATTACATGTCTATCTCTTTGTGCGTGACTTTGTAGAAAATGAATTCGTCAGGAGATAGTAATAGACCAAAAACACTTTACTTTAACTACTTTGGAATTATGCCTTCAAAAATAAAAAGTTGAATCAAGTTTTTTTTATGACTTTGAGAATAATGGATAGACCGGGAATTGATATTCTAGGCAGTCAATTTTTGGATTTCGTGCAGCTTGGTAAAAATGTAAATAATAAAAAAAAATGAAATTTAAAAAAAAAGAAAACATGTATATAATAATGTGAAATTTTATTGAAATTTTAAAAGTTTACGCGTCTTTGAAATCAATCATATAGTAGTGGAATCATCGTTGAACAATCGTGACTTGAAACCTTTTGCTAAATATCAATCTATCGGAAAGATTTTGGTTTTTTTTTTGAGGTTGACGAACGAATAAGTGCAGATAACTTTCAAATAAAAGATCCTAAAAAAATTATCGAATAAAATTTCCGCAACAATACCAACTTAAATGATTTTCATTAAGATATGAGAGGTGTTTATGAGTTGCTAAAAGAGAAGCAAATTCTTACTAAAATCAAAATTTGAATAAATAAAAAAAAAATGAACAATTTGTCAAAAAAAAAAAGCAACATCATCAGTTCAATATATAAAAATGTCAATATACGCAACTCCTTGTTAAAGACTCGGATTTTGAACGAAGTGCCAGCACTCTCTTCATTGCGACACCATTCAATTTCAATATCGTTTTCGATGAAACCAGGAGTTTAAAAACAAAACAACCCGTTCAGAAATAATTAAATAATTAAATGTATTTTTATTTTAAAAACAAAAAAAATAATAGATAATTAATTGTATTTTATTTAAAGGGAAGAAAATTACACAATTATTGTACCTTATCTACGAATGTACATTCGGCCTGATTCGGTGAGTTATTGTTAATAAAGTTTGTATTTAGTCTTAATTTTAATTTTATATTTTACATTAACTTAAAAATTGTCTATTATTCTTTTTGTTACCGTTTACTTATTAAAATGTACAACAACTAAATTAGTTTAATTGATCATTGGCTGGCGAAGTAGGTATATTTCACATTTCCACTTCAACATTCACATATTATAAAAATTCTTTAGGGCAAAATTCTTTATTTGGACCCCCTCAATTTCAGCGAGCTTGACATAGATTAGTTAGAGCCCTTCAAGTATACTACAAATTTACTCTTGATAAAAATTACACCCATATTTTAATTTTTACGCATTTCAGTTAACCACGGCACAGGCATCGAATTTGTGTACAAATTTTCAATATAATGTTTCTTTCTTTAATTCTTATTACGTCAGGATTACCAATGGTTTTGAATGATGCAAGCATTTTTGCACCAATGTTTTTTGGTATTAATAACTTCTTGTGTATATACAATATAAAAATGATTTTCGAATAGACATATATAATAGATGCTGACTCGTGAGCTTGGAAAGACGTATATACAGATGAAATTTTAGGCACAGCTGCAATAAAATCATAAAAGAAATATGGCCACTGTTCTTATATGAAGTATTTGCCTCTTCTTGTTCTTTGGCAATCTATGTTGCAGTTTGAAAAATGTTGAGGTTTTTAGAGTTTGTTTGCTTTCTTTATGGTAATGAACTTTAGATGAAAAATCAAACAATGTGGAACATATCTCATCCAATCTAAACATATTTATTTATGTCTTGCTGCTTGAAAATAAGAGTTGTACTAGGAAGAATAGTTTCAATTATCGGGTCTGCATATTAACGCCAACCAAACAAATCAATGGATTTGTCATCCAAAATTGTTGAAGCTGGCAGGCTTGTCGTGTTACAATGTAAATCCGGGAAATTCTTTGTCGTCAAACCAGTTCAATTATTTTTTAGGTTTAGATGGAAAGTGAAAAATAAAAATGAATCAACTCGACAAAAAAGACCCAATTATAACAGCACCAGTACTGGCAACAACTTGAATTTTTAAGCAACACTGTTTAGAATAAATTTCGAAATTGTTTGAATTGGCGGCACGCGTGGCGACGCAGTTGCGAAGAGCAGAAAGGAACGCAGATTAACATCGTTCTCGACAGAGTGGGCAAATACTTAAGTAAATGAAGAGACACTTATATCATTTTGAATGAAATGTAATTAGTCTGTGGATGGTGTAAAAATTTCCACGGGGGCCTACAGGACCTCTCCTCGGGGGAAAAAATTGTTTTTCATGTCAGCTTGGTTTTAAACACCTTCATGTAAAAATTAACATTTAGATTTCGTCGCCTCATATAAAGGGCAGTCTGCTTTGCGTATGGATCATGCAATGTAGATATTTGCTTTCTTTGCATAAACTAATTCGTATTATAAAAAAGTTGAACTGTAGGTTATAAAATATATGTATAAAATAAAACTTTTAATATAAATGATTGAAATACTTATTGTAAAAACAAAACATTCAGCAAAGACAAATAAAAGCAAACATTAAACTTCTTGTAAACTAAAAATGTTTGTGTAAAAGTTACCAGTTGGAAAAAAAAATGACTAAATAATTAAAAAAGCAGTGCGTAACACTTACATTAATAATTATATAAAAGAAATTTATGGTATATGGCTTTCATAACGTAACCAAGATTGCGATGAGTAGTAATGCATTGGTTCCTACATTGAAAAGTAATGCATTGGTTCCTACATTGTAGGTAATGTGAATGTAGTTCGTGTTCGTAAGCTTCTTAACGAATTGTGCAAACAAATAGGGCGATGCTACCACATCAGTGTGATATAATTTTCAAATAACTAATAGTTTTTGATTTCCATTGCGTTGGTCAATCAACGCCGATGGAGAACTTCAATATTCCTATGATGATTTGACGATCGTAACATCAACTCTAGGTTAACTAGCATATGTGTGATATGCTTTTTTTGTTTCTTATAATTTGGTTTTTTTTTTATTTTGCACAGCAATTATTTTCAATAATTTTATTTCTGGAAACGTTAGACAAGATTGCAAGCATTTTGCTAAGGTGTGAAATGGTTAAGTTAGAAAAGGTACGTAAATGATGAAAGGACAGAAAATCGGCTTTAACGGGCGGATGTATTGCAAGAGACGATGAATAAACGAACACAATAGTAAAGCGGACGGATGCCTGACAAACAGCGGACGGGCGTGCATTTATTATATTATATTTCATTTGTGATATTAGCTAATCTAGGCAGGATTAGGGTATATAAATTAAGCCCTACTTTCTGATTTTACAGTTATGAGCATAGTCCAAAGAGTGATAGACGACATTCTTAGGGAATAAGTTGCCAAATTTTGCACATTTACGTCGTTGAATTTATAATTTTTCTAAAACTTGTAACATGTAATATAAAAGTGTTACAGATACAACTCGTTAATAAGTGAGTTTGCTAATTTCATCCGTGGAGAGAGGTTTGACATTAAGAAATAAAAACTGCAGCTAACTTTAAGAAGAAAAAGAAGAAAGAAAGAAAAAAGAAAGAATATGGTTTTGAATATGGTCGGACATTTGATTTTTCTAGTGAGTGAATGAAAATTTGCTGAAACGAAAAAAGAAAAGTGAAAATATTTTTGTCAGTAAAGAGTAGGACACAAAGTGAGAGAAAGGAGATTTTCTTTAAAAGTAATATCCATCATAATTGAAATAAAATTAAAATAAATGCGCAAACGAAATAAAAAATAATAAAGTAAGATTACACGAATCTAAGCAACTCAAGCATATTGCAATTTAATGCATACTAAAGAATTCCGGTAAATGTTTCATATGCGTGGCTATTTGCATTTTTTTTATTATGAGGTGTACATGTAAATTTCATGCAAAAAACGTGCCTGCTTTCACAAAATTTCAAGTGGAAAACTATTCAAAATGTTAACATGAAAAAAAAGAATAATTAATTTTATATTAGCTCATTCATTTATAAGGCAAAGAAAAAAGCGCAAAATATTTGTGAACCATTCTTTGCATTTGGAAAATATCAAATTCTATGTTAATTATAAACTACCTCAATATGAACAAATGAGTTTTGATTTGGTTAAGCGTTTAGTGTCGATACTCTTTTCGGTAATTTATAAAAAGTTTATACTTATGGGAATATAATGGTGCGCGTTGACGGTTTTGAATATTTAAAACAATCACAACAATCACGAATTGTTTCCGAATAAATTTCTAGAATTGGAAGAGTCACGTGTTTATGTAATATAACTTCATTCTGTTTACCGAAAACTTATACGTTGGATTGTTTAGTAAATTTCTTTACCAGTATTACAGAGTATACTCCAAAGAAATTAATGCCAACGATTAAAACTTACTGATTTGCTAATAATTTCAATTGCACATTATGCAAACATTATGTACGTCACATTTGGAAATAAAGAAAAAGAAAGTTCAAAAATTTGTGAAGTTAGTGGAAATGATAAGTTATGAAGTTATGTCTGTATGTGAAACCGAATATTAATGATAAAATAAATATACTCGTGTTTGCCATATTGCTTTATAAAAACTAAAATTTCTAAGTCAATAAATAAATAAAATTTTCAAGAAAACCTGTAGAAGACATGTAATAAGCGATAAATTGGAAGTACGTAAAAGAGAAAATAGAAACGCAAAATATTTGTAGCTGACGAATACTTCTGGTAATTACAATATATGTACTTTAAAAAAATTCTAAAATTAGAATAAAAATTAGTGCAAGTACTTAAACACTTCTTCTATAAATCAATGCATTGAAAGATAGAAGTACTTAATAATGTATTAAAGAAACACAATATATATGAGAAAATGAATGTAAAAAGAAAAATGAAATAAAAAAATTTTTTTTTTCGTGAGATGAAATTAGCTTAGGACCGCACTTCCAGGTCTCCTCTTACACTTCATGGACCGAAGGAGACTATAGGTATGGCAGGGTGAAGAATGGCCGCGGGCTTAGGATATGCCCGTTTGGAACTACATTGTTTGCGAGTAGAAATACCGCTGTGCTTTGTGAGCTATTATCTTATAAGGGGTATGCGGGAAAACCATTTAGGTAGCGCCCAACTTGGGCAGCACTTTGGGAAGCAACAATCATCAGAGGACATCGTATTGTTGTTCCATAATTTTGAGAACCCTTGATTTTGTGGCTGACGTTTCAATACAGGTAAAAATTTGCGCTATTCGACGAATAAGAACCAACTTTTTGCTACCGATGAGACGTTAAAGATCCTCCAACATTATCAGTGTATTGTAAAACGCTCGAAATTTTCGCTAGTCATCAATTGTGTAGGTGCTCCTATGTTGATGGTTGCAAGTTTACTGTGATTATTTCAATACTCCGGCGTCGCTAATATGCAGTTAGATTCCAAAATTTTTCTAATATATTAAATTTTCGCTTTATTTTTAGTTGGACTACTAAATTCTGAATAAACATTTTCCCGCTTAACAATTTTCACAAACCTTCGAGTTTAAGCTTATCAAATGTAAATAAAGCTCTGTATTGTGGCGATGAAGGTGCAACTACAATCGCCCTTGCAGACCGCTTATATTCATGGTTTCGAATCAAACCCCTCACGTAGAGATAACGCGATAGAAGATAGAAGGATTTTTTTAACTTTTGTGCACTATAGAAGTCACTAGCCAACCATTAAGGAATGAGATAATTCCTGAGCAACGTCGTAAATGTCATTCATCGTGAATTAATACCCTCAGAATATATTCAGCGCGGAATGATTGAGCATTGTTGGCCGAACTGAACATAAGAAACACGCGCACGTAGGGCAGCGCAGAATATTTTATATCAAATCCTGCTGTACTATTACCTTCCGAAAACGCCGACTTGACAGAACCAACGCTCTCAATACGTCGTATAAAATAAATAATTTGCAAATTGATAAATCAGCTTCAACTGTTGATTCCGGAGTCCTGTTTAACAGAAAACCGTCCTTCAATGTACACATTGAATACACTACGCGGTTGCTGTATAAATCGTTAGCGAAATGTATTCTGGAATATTGTTCGATTATCTGTATATGCATACGTCCATGGTGATCAGAGAAAATTTAACCAAAACTTAACTAATGCCAACACTGCAAAAAAGGGGAAAACGAAATTGTGATTTGGAAAATAATTTCATTTTTTTTTTTTTTGCTTTTATAAGAAACCATTAGAAAAAGTTGATAAAAAGAAGGAAGAACATTTTTACGCAAGGAGTTAGAGTTTGTGCTGTGAAGAATCGCGCAAGTGACGTCAATTAAAGACGATATAAAAAACGAAAAGAAATATTTTTATTTAACAAATCAATTACATTTTAAAGCAAACATATTTATAAAAAGCAGACAGCCAGAACAGTCAACAATAGAGAAAATAATCATCAATTTAATAATATAGTTATAAGAAACCCCAAGAAACGCATTATTGTTGGTCATGAAAAGTCTGTCACACAAGCTGGACGGCGAGGGGAAATATCCGCAGCCTTAGCGAAAAAAATATGGAGGAATATCGCGAGAGGAACTCATGCTTATTGGCAATAGTATGGAAAATGAAATTTTACTGTAGCGCCAACGTATGTATTTTATTTGAAATTTAACGTAAAACCAATGCAAAAATAAAAGGAAAAAATGTATAAAAAAACAATTTACTTACTACACCATTCTCGGAAAAAAAAAGAAAACAAAAAATATTTAATAATCTCTAAAAATATATTCACGTTCTATTTTACTATATGTAATATGAATACCACTTTTTTCATCTATATACGCGTAGTAGTTATCAAGAAAAAAATTATATTTTTATATTCATATAAGTACATTACGTCAAATTTATTTGCCACTGCATTAACTAATACTTTTTAATTTACCGTTGAACTAGTGCAGTTCAGCCTTTAGTTTAAATGTTTAAGAGTAAAAAAAAACAGAAAAAACACAGACGAACTCGACTCGTGGGTCCACTGTGTGACTCCTCTTCCTTAAGGGTTTCGTAAGACCCTTTCTTTTTTTACCTTATTTTAATCCTAATTTTTTATGTCATGAGGCACGGCACGTTGTAAAATTTAGTAAATGCTCTACTGCTTAAGGAGCTACAACAGAAGATCAAGAGACAAAAATCAATGTTAATAAATTATAATCACCAATCAAAAACTAATCAATAGAGAGATATACAAAGGCAACGAGAAACGCACATAAGCCAAATTTAGAAACAGAAGACGTACAAAATAGTAGCAGTAAATATCAAGGAAAAATGGTATAAGCCAACCACAAAAAGAAAAATATAGTCTTTCGGCAAATAAAAACTAAAAAACGGCAAGACGTAATCACAAATTTATCAATCTGAAGCCAAAATTCATTACATAAACAAAAGAAGCACCGAACTTCAAGACAATGCGTTGAGCACTAAAAGCTAATCGCTAATAGTATCATTACGCTGCCTTTACAAAAAAAATGCAGTGGAAACAAAACCCAAGCTAACGTATTATTTTAGTTTTCACAATTTTTACAAAAACTGAACAGTAGTATTGGATTGTAACAGTAGTAAAGGATTGCGAAACCTATGCAAGCAAAACAATGGCTTGGTAAGCGCCATGGAGACTCTGCAAATCTAACTGGGAAATCGGTTATTATTGACTCTAAATTTAAAGGCGGTTTGTCGCTCAAAATCGACAGTTAGTCTAGAAAACATCAAAATGTGCCAAAAATAGTGTTGGAAGATCACCGACTGAAGTTGCCTGTGTTAGCTGATAACTTAAAGACATCAGGAGCCAATGTATTTGAAACCTTTCATGGACACTTGGCCTTAAGAAATCTCCGTTCTAAGTGAGTGCTCCATTTGCTCACACCAGACCGAAAATAACAAAACGTTAATGATTCAGCGTGCTGGTTGGACTTGTAACAATGCGTAACAAGGCAACAACAACAAGGCGACTTCACACCTAAATCAAAAAGGTCGTCAGTTAAGGGCACGGCAATCGGTGAAACTCTCGAAAGTTAGCTGAGAGGGTTATGGCATCCGTATTTTGGGACACGGATTGTATTTTGTTTACTGACTATCATGAAAAGAGATAAAGGGTTAAAAGCGTATAAATCAATGGCATTATGGGATCGATTAAGTGTAGAAATGATGCAAAACATAAAGTGGTGTTTCACCAAGACGATGTCCAGCGTCGCAAGTTGCTGAAGATGACAGTTAAGTTGAGTGAATCATTCTTCGAATTTCATTTCCACTTACCGCACTTTCCAAGCCTGCCAGCGTTTACTGGAATTTTCGCATCCAAGAGTCAAAGGTGTGTTTGAATGCATCACTCTTGAAAGGATGTTTTGATTAACCAAACCGAGTTTCTAAATAAAAAAAAAATTTTTTTTAGCTGCATAAAGTTCTCAATGTGCTACGTAATATTTATAAGACGGCAAGTATAAGCCAGTTGTGGTGTAGTATGACTTGAATCCCTTAAAACACAACTTGGGGCAACGTCTGATAGCACCCATCTCATAAGATGACTGTGTACGCACTCGAACCATTTATCATATGAAAGCGTTTTAGGAAAATTTAAAAATATTTAATCATGATTACGACCAAACAATACCCTCACCTCACGTCAACAAAAAAATTGGATCAACTGTTATAGTTGAATTCATAGCCCACTCTCCGATGGAATTATTGGGTTTACAATATACAGCAAAGCAGGGCCAATACTATTAAGTTAATGAACGATTTACAATTGTTAGAAAATGAAATTTTAATTATTTTTTCAACGGTAAACAAAATCAAACACAATCACGTAATTCTTCAGTTAAATGCTTACAGGTGTTCAACAGATACGCAATCCGATGCTCAATGTATTGATTTATGTTCACCACAATTACTTATGTCGACTGTAACTGTTCAACGTCTCTTCACCGCCCCTCACACCGGCACCACCCCATACCGCGCCTCGGCGGTGGAGTATGTGCACTTAGTTACTCATTTCTTTTTTTTTCTTGCATTTACCAACAAAGCAAAAAAGCAATAATAAAAAAAATGGCCATACAAAACTACCTTTTTTTCGCTGCTGTTGTATTCAATCGAGGAGAAGCGAGAACCATGGCATATTTCTATGATTTTGTGCGGTTTCTAACCTGGCGTTGATGATAGGTGTCCCCTGATCGTGTGTCGTTGCCCTCGTTGGTTTGCGGAGGGTCCGGCAGGTTGCTGCTGTTGAAAAAGGTCTGATGCTTGATGGAATAATAGCGTCACTGAACAAATGGTAGGCTTCCTTATATACACATATTTCGGCGTATAAATACGATGACCTGATCTCTTCCCACAAGATGTCCTATTTTCTTTTATTTACAGCATATAAATTTATACTGTTGCAGTAAAAAAATTTTCCTTTTTTTTCTGTTTTAATTCCATACGCGTTTGACTTTGCGCTTTGCTAAACCAAATATATGCATTCATAGGTATATGCTCCACATCGTTTTTCCAAAATTTGTCTAATACTCACGTATGAATATTAATAATAAACACGGAAGACTTTAAATAAAACTTATTCTCATCAACTCCGTTTATTTTCTATTACGATATATTATATTGGTTATACTTTACAATCTTTCTCATTGTTATTTCTCCTTTTTTTTTGTTTCTTTATTAACAGTAGACTTATTTCAACTAAATCTTTTTATTGCCTATTATGACACCCTATATTTGTCATACTTTACAATTCTTCTCAATGTTACTGATTACTTTACAAACTCTCATTTTTTTTTTATTTCACAAATCAGTTCCTATTTACTCCTTTTTGTTTTATACGATCATAATTCGGGTTGTCTCCTTTCCTATTACGCACACACATATGTTTGTTACATAATTAGCAGATTTCTTTCTTTCACAAACATGTTCTATCAGCTTATGACTTTCATGAAGTTTACAAATTCCTTTCACCTTTTTTTCTTTTTTATATATCGTATATTTTCTTTGTTTCTAAAATAATCCTGTTCTCTCGATTCTGGACTTTTCCTTTAGCTTTCTAGTTTTGTCGTTTTTTTCCTTTTTTTTTAATAAAAATTATGCCAAATGGTTTTCGTTTATTATCTACTGACTTCTTACTTTATTTATGTTCCAAAGGCATTTTGGTTATCATTGTTTAATGAAATATTTATATGTACACAATTTACTTCTCCTGGTCCTTACGTTTAATTTTGGAAGATTTGGCTTCTTATGTCGAAATTCCGATTTAATCCAAGCATAGCCTTTGTAATCATTCGAATTAATTGCTTCAAAAATATGTCTTTCAAACCGCACACACACAGGAATATATTTAAATTTGTTAATTCATGACTAAAGGTTTTGTTAACCGAACTTTCTCTCTTCTCATTGCTTCTACCCTTCATTTAGGAGATTTTATGGAACTTTTTACTTTGGTAAAAAAAAATAAATTTTGACCAAAAGAATTCTTGTTTTCACTCATTGAGGGAACGCATAATTTTTTTATAGCAATATGAACAAATAACTCGAACTGTATATTTACACCAAGTTAAAATCATTTTTTTTTAAATCAATTGCAAATTGAAACTTATTTAAGCTGGGCTTAGATACGTACTTAAGTCACACAAACCCGAAAGCAAATTTTAATTACTTTTATATGAAAATTTACGAGTGATCTGTTCTCATCCACAGCTAAAACCCAATTGTTTCTTATTTATTTGTTTATTAGTTTAAAAAATTTGCTGAAATATTGGTGATTTCTTGTTTATCAATATAAGAGACACTTTTCGTTCAAGATCTTTCCAGTTGAATTTTGTAAATTATAAAAACCGAATAGAATTTTTTTTTTATTTGGTGTAAACAAAATTAACAAAATAACTAAAAACGTAGTTAAAGCCGAAGAAAGTATTATTAAATATCCAAATGCGCACATATTCCGTACTATAGACTGTAGAAAGAAAACTTTACTATTTCGCCTATAGATTGATGCACGGATATATTGAAATTCTTCGCAATTTTTTGCTGCTTACTCGACCAATTCTGGTCTCCCCTGGTCAACCAAAGAACACAAAAGCATCACCAAAAATCTTCTTCGCATAATTTTGCTTTTTTGCTTGTTTCTTTGCATAGCTAACGGCTAGCCGCTATTTGCAAAGAATCGCAAAATCATACGATGTTCCATAAAGGCATCCCGTTACTGAGACATTTTATGTAAAAACAGACCGACAGATACCCTCCCTGAATTTGTTCGCGGACGTTACAAACATTTGGTTTTATTTTATTACCTTAGTTCCAAATACAACGCTGTATAATGCCGGGTTGTTAATTTCAATGACAAAATAATTGGCCGGCATGGGAGATAGGGAAGTATGTAGAGGAAAGAAAAAATATGGGAAGAAGAAGAGAGTGGGAAGGAGGAAAAAGAGAATGTGACATTTGAAAAGGTCGTCATAAAATTAATTTTATCTAAATATCTTGAAAATCCCCATAGAAATTTTCGCAATTTCTTACCTTTTCTTATTCCGGAGAACATAATTTTGCATGCATACATAAAGTGTACAGTCGACATACACGTCCGCAGACAATATTAGCAATGATGTTTTAATATACAAGTTTAAAGTTCAGTTCAAAATAATACAATAATTATTTCATTAAAAGTAATACAAAATTGTCGCATCTTTACTTTAGGCCTGGAATATTTTGATAAATGATATCGAGATGATTATTTAGTTTTTCTGCACTAGCCGTAGGTTATTACTGCACTTAGCGAGCACCGCGTTCATACCAGGAATACGTGCTGAAATGTGAAACTTTATATTCTCTATATTGGTAACCTGACCAAAACTTGACAGAAAAAACCGATTTCCTCGGGGGCATGAACACTTGTCCACACCTAACAAGAGGAGAAGAGGAACATGCTAGGGTGATAGACGATACAATATTACTCTTATTATCATGCGTGCTCTCCGGAAAATATCCAAAACCTTACTTAGTTCATGTAAAGTTTGAATTAGGATGGTGAAAGCAAGATAAAGTAGGTGCCGAGGCACGAAATTGCAACCCGATTTAGGAACTTGAACTTACGATTATTCAGCAAATCATGTCCGTCGATCAGCTTGTGGAAATATCCTCAAAGCCATGCCTGGTCTGGAAAAGCAGGAAACAGAACTCAAATTTTCCAACCTTACAAAGGTGGCGCGACCAGTGAATCCACTTAGACTAATCACCCAACATACTTATACGCTCACAAAGCAAACGACCAATGACCAAACTAGATTTTGGCAGAATTGAACAAAGAACTAAAAAACTATTTATGCCAAAAAATCTCTTGTAAATATGCCTGAATTTATACCAATATATTAAATAAATATATCCATACATACAAATATATAGATTGTGAGGACCCAAAGTCGAGCCCTCGTTTTGGCCTCACGGATTCTCCGTCTCTGAAGAGGGAAAGAGGTGCTAAATTAAGGTAGGATAAGAATAGATTAAAGTAGGATAGGAGTAGAATAAGAATAGCTTAAGTATAGAATAGGAGTAGATTGAAAATAGAATAAGAATAGCTTAAGTATAGAATAGGAATAGATTGAGAATAGAATAAGAATAGAATAAGGATAGCATAAGAATAGCTTAGGATAGGGGTAGTCGTAGTTAGGCTCTCGAGCGAGCCAGTAGTGAGTCGGTAGTTTGGCTCTTAAGCCATAAGTAGAAGTTGGATAATAATAAAAGCGACAGCAAGTCCCTACAAAAAAAGATAAATTTCTTGCGTTATTCTCCTCCCCTGGGCCGCTCCGCTACCTCAGCCTCGAAAAGGGACGGAAACGTCCTCACAAGATATATACATAAGTAATCATAATAAATTGAATACGCGCGATAACGATGATCATATTGTTGCTGCTGCTACTGCTGGGATAGATACTATCCTTCGCTGCTATTATTACTGTTACAATAAAATGTGAACAACACAGTCAAAAATTGATTGCTGTGTTTACCCCTACTATATGTTCTATTCTAGTTGGACCATAGGAACAAATGATTTCATTAAAATTGTTACTCTTATTTTTACTATTACTATTTGGTACAATCATAACTGTTGTTGTATTTTTTTCAATGACAACGCATGTAAAAAGGACCATTTAAAAGTCTTTGCTTCACTTTACAAGGAACATATATTCTGTGAGGATTAAGCTCGCATCGGTGCTTCACCTTAGTGTGTATTTATAAGTAGCGTAGGAGTAATATACGTGCCTTTAGCTACGACCATGAGCAAAAAGGCAGGAATGGTTTAATCTTATTCAAAACATATGAGTTCAAAAAAAATTTACAAAATTAAATGGCAACAATTCTTGACACAGGATAGCTAACGGGAAGACTTATTAATTGAATTCCTAATTGAACGTCTTAGCACTAAGACTACCAATGGCAAAGCTATAATCGATGGCAATAGCCACTATTTGAATAAAATGCGCTTTCTTCGCATAAAATTTCTTTCCGAGGCCAAAGTCAGAATCAATTTCCTCTTTATTGAAAATTTTATTTTGTTTTATACTAAAATTATTTTCTTTCTTATTTCTGTCGTTTATATTTCAGCCATTGACAATCATGCTAGCGGAAACTACAAATAATTGTGTGCGCTATGTTGGTATACTATAAGGTGCTCATTTGTTAAGTCGTTTAGAAAATAAACGTATACCTGATCTACATAACAATATTAGTCTTTAAACCTAATTATCTGTTTAGCTATATGAATAAAGTTGTTTTAACCCGGCAAGAAATTTCCGGACTACGTCATATTGCAGAACAAACCAATAGTAATGCCTAAAGTGAGCTTTTTGGCTTTAGCGTAATTTGACAAGTATAAGAGAGTGTATTTAACAACTTTTGTGCTTACGTGATCTCAAAAAATTGATATCATCGACCAATGTTAGCTGAGCTAGCTAGTTCCTGAGATATGGGAGGAGTTCTATATATTTTTTTTTCACGGACACTCCTAGGATGGTAACAACCGAAAGGAATTCCACACATTTGCCCCTTATCGAATATGCAGACAGACAAGGCCGAGAAATTGGGTCACAGCATGGTTGCATTCTTTTTTAGGAAAAAAAAAAATGAAACAAGATGGCTAGGCTAAAGTCTCATGTCAAAATTTCAAATAAAGTCAATAAATATTTATTATCGCAGTGTATTTCCAACTTCATCTATGCTTAGAATTATCTATTTTCAAAGATTTTTTCCAATAGGCATTGAGGAAAAAATTAATTTAATGATGGTAACGGTTAACCATTTATCACCAAGCATATATTTAATATAACCTTATAATCGCCACATATGCCTACCATTCCGTTTCGTTTCGTCACAACAACAATTGGTGTAGTGAACGCAGTCAGGACCATTTTTTCTAAACTCTCCATTTCTACTCGACAACTTGTTCATTTTCCGCGACATTTAACAATGGAAAAGAACCCCCTCTAGTTTTCACAAATTTAAGTACCATCTTCCTGTTTTCGTAACCTTCAATTATTTCACTTTAAATCTTGCAGCAATTTTATCACTACGCACTTTTTCCTCCACGAATTTGGTGATAAACCAATTTTAAATGCCTTACTTTACACTTATTTGTCACATGGGTATCGCTGCCATGTCGAACATATCTCTATAAATTTTTAATGTGAGGTATGTCTTTTCTCTGGCTTCCTCACACATTCATTTTCCGATCTACTTCAAATTTTATTGAATGATTCACTGACGCTTTTTTGTTATACGTCGCTTTTTTAACTACTAAAACTTGCGATTGGGTCAATCATTGCAAACTTTTTGTTCTTCAATAAACGGATTTAAACTCCATGATTTTTCAAGACAAGCACGCACTCTATCCAAGTAATCTCCAAAATTACATTCGATGCTTCCTCGGCAGAATGACATTAAATACTCCGAGCACGTTTCTTCCGTGTTTTGTTTTCTTAGACGGAAACGATAATTTTCTAGCGTTTCATTATCTTTTGAATGCAATCTAAAATCATCTAAAATTTTTCATTATACTACTTCATTATACGATATTCGCTTAGGCGTTCTCGACAACGCTTTGTTTTAAAAGGTACCATATTCTGTCGCTCGCATGTGATGCCGTTTATTTTCAACATCCACTCCTTCTATAAGTGAAGCAATCGCAAAACGATTCACGCAAAGATTCAATAGCATCGTTTTGCTATTGTTAAGGGTTGAGCGGATACCTTATATATTGTGAAGACCAAAGAATAGTTGTGAAAGAGCGGCGATTGAAATTGGTTGATGTTTGAAAGGTGTATTTTGATTATAAATATCTATCATATTATATCTATAGTGAACTATAAATATTTGGTATTGTATGAATGATATATATATATTTACAACTGAAAAAGTGTAAATCAATTGAACTTAGATAGAAAAGAAAGCTTATGTGGGATTGATCTGATGCATTTAAGCATATTTGTGAGCATTTAAGTATATTTGCGAGCATTTAAGCAAATTTGCGAGCATTTAAGCATATTTGCGAGCACTTAAGCATAAGTACGAAGAGCAAATATAAATAAGAACGAAGAGAAATAGAAATTTGCGGGCATTTGAGCATATTTGCGAGATAAAGATACAGATAATCTGTTCAGGCTTCTTTCTTAAACTGACAAAGCAAGAAGTGTGGCAAAGTGGCAAAGCAATTAAGAAGAAGAAACTCTGGGAAATCAGATACGAAATCTGTATGAAAACTCCACACTTTCTAATAATTTGATTGTACGATAAAGTAAATAAGTTTGTATTCTGGTTATGGACGAATCAATATACAGGGCAAGGAACGGTACGCAAGCGGCGAAAATCAATTCAATGGGCTTATTACATAAATTACTCTTATTGCGGGCGTTATTGTGTAAATTGGCTACCAGGTGTTTTTCGAGCGCACTCACTGGTCGGCGTAATAGTAATTCGCCCATAAACCAAGCAATGTAATCGTAACAAATAAACATATGTAGGGTTTTTAATTGAAGAGAATGATTTGTAATGTTTTGTTGTCCGTTTAATCTTTTAAAGCGCTCTTTTAAACGAAAAAAGAAAGTAAGAAGAGCGCTTATGCTCTCCATTTTATATTAATACTTGTAAGCAATAGAAAAGCTTATAAGAAAAATAACAATTAAAAATTTAACATTTTAAAGAAATTTAATTAACAAAAATTAGTGAACAATTATTACTATTATAATAGTTCCACCTCTATGCTTTAATAACATAATAATTTTCCTTTCCGATGTGTGTGCAGTGCATATAAGCATTATTTTTATTTAAAAATTTGTTTGCCGATTTTTTCGCAAACTATAAAAAAGTCGTTTCATATATCGCAAGTGTCACTGGACTCGCAATCATCTCAGGGTGGTGTTACTCAATTCTATATCACTTCCGCAAATCAGAAAATTCTAGTCAGTACTTTGCGTAAAAATGTCTGCGAGCAGTTTATGCTGGATTTGAATTTTTTTGAAGTTTCCAAAGCGTAGGTAAGTTGGGAAATATAATTTAGAAAGCGGAATGTTAGATAAGTGAGCGGTGAAGAAGACGAAGAAGAATCAGAGATTGAAGCTGCGAAACAGGAACAGGATTTGCGTCAAACTTTGAATGCTAAAAAAGAAAGATCCCAGAAAGCGGAAATCAAGGCAGTTAAAGGCGTTAAATCCAAAGAAAGTGTTGATCAGACTGCGATGATGAAGACTGCGACATTGTAAACGACGTTGACGGTGACGATGGTGAGGATGATGAGGAAAACGCAGCTGAAGATCAAGATGCCGAAGATGAATGGATTATCTACTCCAAAAACGATGGATAATAATTTAATAAATAATGACTGAGGACATTGTGGCTAGTTTCCAGTACCAGCTGTCTTGTTGCTATAAATGTAGTACCGTGTTTGTTTGTTGTTACAAATGGTGGCTTACGTAGTTGCTATGGAAATGTTGGGTTTTTCAATATCGACTATCGACGAGCCAATTTAGAGACTGTTAAGGTGTCTGTTCGCTGTCCGTGTAATAGTTAAATGCAGCTAAGTCAGCTGTTGTGGTTTTGTGATTACCACAATAATGATACGTTTCAAAGATTATCTTCACTAAAGTTTCCTGTATGCTAAAAAGCATCTCTAAAGAAATATGAATGACTCGTCAGCTTTTTATATGTAGGGAATATAAAACTGGCCTGAGGGGTCACGACATTCATCAATTTGACTGCCTATGGACGCACGCGGGCGTTCAGCCTTAGGTTTCATTATATAATTCTGCATGATTTGCGTATCACAGTGACAGGATAAACCAAGCTTGGCGGTATATCCACCATTATCTATAACCACTGGTGCCGTGTCTTCACTCATTATAAGTATATTCTTGATCTTCTAGGATTAATAAAAAAACAAATTCTCCCTTCTAAGTTTTAAAATATGCTACGCCTGATAAGAAAAAAGTATACTTTCATCCAAATAATGGACTAACTTACATATCGCTTTCCACGATTCGACAGCGTACAAATGTAATAAATAAAAAACTCCTTAAAATTTATAGAAGATTTCGATTGGAGGCGTTATTCAGAAAGGAATTTGCTTGCAAATTTGCAATGGACATGTTACATTATACACTCTAAAGAAGATTTTTGTCTGAAAACCTACTGTTATACCTCATCTACATTCGACAGAATATTGTCATTCTTGCAATGCTTTCTATTTCTTATATATTGTTTATTAATCTTATTTACACTGTAACGATGCTTTCCGGGGCTGGGGTATGACTCAGTCACACCAGGATCCGTTCCAAGAAAAATTTATAAAGACTTGGATCTTCGGGTGGCTGGTATTTTAGTTTAATCCGTTTATTAATTCGATTAAAATTTTTTTTTTTAGGCGATTACAAAAGGCTTTGTTTCTTTTTTTATTTGAGCGCGGTAGGCAAAAAAAAAACCAGTCTGGTGGCCCGACTTTTCTTCACGTTTCTTAATATTTGTTTCCGACCTCACGAGTTTCTACAACGAGACGAATTGTTTTACGTGGGTCATAGCAGCCACGAGTCCCTGCCTAACTGGTCTTTGTAAAAAATAAGGTGTTCACCAGTCCTTCAGGCATGGCGATTAAGCTGAACCAGTACATCTCCCATCCGTAGAGTCAGTAGTCCTTTTCGTCCTTCAGGGATGGCGACAAAGCTGAACCAGCACATCCCCTATCCGTAGAGTCAGTAGTCCTTTTCGTTCTTAAGGGATGGCGATTAAGCTGAACCAGCACATCCCCTATCCGTGGAGTCAGTAGTCCTTCAAGTCAAACAAAAAAGCCCTAGTAGTCAAAGTATAGTCGATGTTTTTCACTTACCTCGGCGGCGGCTATGACACAATAGAGGCTGAGCGTACTGCGACACGCGCTTTTATAGTGCTGGCCACCAAGCTATCCCGTTATTATAATGCTATTCTTGTATTCTTGTATGTGTTGGTTTGGGTTCGATCGCGCTTGTTTAATCGAACCTGTTTGTTTGCCTTTATAAGTACATGTTATGCTTAGGCATGCTACTTATCTACCTGCTTGCTTTGCTTAATGCTATGTTTCCACGTATGAGGGTTAGTATATACTTATCTAGCTGTGCCTATCTACAGTTATGAGATACATTTACATTCTACTTATTTTATGTTAACCGTTAGGTACATTTCATGCAGCTTAGTGTTTGCTTAACTAGCTTTGCCTATTTACAGTCATGATGTTGATAGTGTATATGTGTGAGTACGAGTGTATGTGTATGTTTGTGTAGGTCTCCATGTATGTATGGATGTCTATACGACTGCTTGTAGGTATGTTTGCATAAAGAGATCTTAACATTAGTGCGGGAGGAGGATGGTTGTGGTAGCCCCTGTAATGGACGACTCGGACGGATTTCATTTGTATTGGTCGACTCGTTTTAGTAAGGAAGCAAAACGCTTATCGAGCACACTTGGAAGTACAATAGTTTATGTCCTCGTGAGAAGCGAAAGCGTTTACTATTGTCAATAAGCACAAAAGAATCCAATTTTAACCAACAATCTAAACTTATCTTCAACTTTATTAAGAGCTTTGGGTTTATTCAAGAAGAAAAATAAAAGAAGACATGTTTTAAGTTCGTATGAAGAAGCATCACATAACATACACGTTTTTTCCACTTTTGCTCTAAAGTTAATTTAATTGCAACCTAAAGCGTACTTTGTGGCGCAAATAAGCACAAAATCGGTCTGCTGCCAACTTCCAGTCCAGTGGGATGAAATAGAGCTTTCCTGCTGATTCAACTTTTTATTCGTTCTTCCTGTTGCATCATCTTCTTTGTTCAATCGAAAATATAGCGTGGCGGATCTCAATATTGAGCTGACTTCACGCTTCTGACTGAACCAAGTGCTCGCTGAGAAGCTTTCTGCTTCCACAGCTGTTAATATTATTTCGATATATCAAGGCTTTCCTTTTTAAGAGTGAGGTACGTTAGTTTCCTTTTCTTTGAGTTAAAGTGAGCACAAAACACAATGCGCTACCCCAAATAGGTGCGGGGGCAAAAAAACTTCATATCTAAACTATGGGTTAAACGATTTAGAAAAAACCATAAGTTACTTTCCCCCGACATGCCCCTGAAAAAGCTCAAGACAAACATTACTTCGGAGGTTAAAGTATTAAGCAGAACCATTCCGGCCACTGTTAGGGATAATCGAGCTAACATGACTGATTTAAACCATACCTCTCCTCCTGGTTTCTCAATCGCTATCCAAACTGCGCAGTTAGAGGTGAATCTGTAAGATGCTATTATGTCCGTTAACAATTATGTCTTCATTGAAATATTTCCGAATAGCGAGAATCAACGTGTTCTGATCTCTCTCGATCTAGCTTTTTACGAATAAGTAAAGAATTTCAATTTAACTGGCCTAATAGTCATGAAAACGATGAGCAACGGTAAGGCCAAACTTCTATTTCATTCGGGACCCAATGCAAGCGATTTTATTTTAAAACACGAACAATACGATGGACGTACCAGCCACGAGTGTTAAGATAGACTTTATAGGTAAATCAATTCCTAAAACTATCCACTTTAACTACGGTATTCTACAAGTCAGTTTCTTTAAGACAATTCTTTTCGACAACGCTTTGACTACGTAGCGAAATTCTCCAAAGTAAAAAAATTCATGTTGTCTAAAATGTGCAAGTCCCCGGACTTCAGGCAGAATTTTTACACGCTTCATTTTTTTCTGAACTCTAATAAGCTCTGTAGGTACTAGTTTTGCTGTTGTGATATATCGTCTCGATCGCTAAAATCCTCGCCTGTAACGCTAAAATCCTCGATAATCTATCCTCCGCTCTCTCATTTAATCATTGACCTTTAAGCAGGCATTCGATCTTGCTGTATTGAATCGAGACACAAAATTTATCACTTTCTCTGACAATAGATCACTTCTGCTTTCCATTGATACTGACTCTACAAATCAACATGTCTATGACATGCACAACATGCTGAACAACCCCTTCATTGAGCAATACCACCTTGCCTGGGTTCCTTGTCACTGTGGTTTCTGTCCTAAGGAAAAAGCTCATGATGAAACTATATCTTTGAAATACCAGCCAAAGGAAGTGTTGCGTTTAATCCGAAATACCATTCCAAATACCAAAGCAATTCGCTATGAAAGACAATGTTTAAATGAGAACGTTATCATACCCATGGTAATTAAATAAATTGTTTATTTTTTTAAAACATTGTGTTGCCCATTTTTTTCCCAGATTCCCGCCAAAATTGGTATTTGCGTTTCGCTTGTTTGACAAATAATATCGAAAAATGCACAGTTGCATAACAGTTGCAAACTACTGCAACAGATAATTAAAAAATTGGGGGCAGATGATAGTGTTTGTGATGTTAAGAACCCAATGCGTTGACAACGCAAATATACCGGAGAATTTGTTGATGTTGTGAATCAACAAGAGCAATTAATTAGACATCGTTCTAAAAATTCGGAGTTTCGTATGGTATTGAATACATGCAAATTAAGTCTGTACTGCTATCCCTCCCCTTTTTTGTGTCCGTCAACTGTATGTTTATCATTTGTCTGTTTTACCTTATCGTCCGTTTTCTTTCCTTGATCTGTCGTTAGTCCACATGTATAGGCACTCACGCTTCTCGCGACTTATACACTATACCACCTAAGATATATCCATTTAGCCCTCTGTCTGGTATCATCATTCTCTATTATTTGGCTATTATCGCAGAAATTTCATATACTACTGTATAGGCATCATAGGTGGCTCCGAAAAGCTAAGAAAAAGACTGGAGCAGACACCGTAAACGCACCGTTGGAGCAATATAACTTCCCTTAGAAATTATACCTTTTAATCCTTTTCAAATTCCTTTCCCTTGCGTACTTATGTCCCGGCGGATAAATTTAAAAATGTGTAAAATGAAAATCTAATGGTGATTACGCTTAAACCGAGAATTTAACCTAGACAAGTTAACTTTTGCGCCGTCTTGTTTTGGATTAAAAAAAGTTCTTTATATGCTAGTTTTATAGGAAGAATTGTTTAACGTTAATTTTACGTTAACTAAATATAAAACAATAAATGTGCATTAAAACGCAATAACTTTATTATTACCAGTCATTATTTAACAAGGGTAAATAAAATATTGTAGTGGACGCGGTGCACGATGTAGACTGCAACCACAAATAAATAAAAATAAAATAAAAAGAAAAGGACAAATGAAAAACAAAACAAGATGAGACACGCATTGGAAACTATGGAGTCGGAAAACCGGTGCTTATGAATGAAACAGATATATATATATATATATATATTTCACACTGCATTGGAGTATTCACAGCTAAAACAGACATAAAATGAACATATGTTTATTTTCAATATTTTCTCAGCTATAATCAAATTTATGTTCGCTCTTAAAAAGTAAAGAACATTTTCTCAGCTATAATCAAATTTATATTCGCTCTTAAAAAGTTTGAAAGATTGCTTAAAAAGTAAACTTTATTATGAACACATGTTTTTTTCTTTGTTTATGGATCGCATTCTAAACAATTTTCTTGTCTACGGGAATATTGTTTTGTTTGTTTTTTTAGTAGTACAAAATAGTAAAATAAATTTTTATGTTTGGACAATGGACTACGTTTAACACGCGTTTATTTTTTGTCGATCGAAAAAACCCGATATAAATGAGACTCACTGTACATATACAATGGCTCGAAGGATACGATAAATATATATATACATATATATATATATATTTGTATTTATATGTATATATATATATGTACATATATTTGTATTTATATGTATATATATATATATACATATATTTGGCCATAGCCTGAAGTGTAAGAAATATTGCTG
Source organism: Glossina morsitans morsitans (assembly GCA_001077435.1). NCBI lineage: Eukaryota > Metazoa > Arthropoda > Insecta > Diptera > Glossinidae > Glossina > Glossina morsitans. The sequence continues at coordinate 33,195 of CCAG010023567.1, forward strand.
GATTCACAAATAAATATTAAAATATTAAAAAAAAGCAAACAAAACATTCATCCGACACATTATGATATTTACGACATCTTCACCCTAAGCCACCGGTACCAGAACGTAATAGGAAGCTAAGACTGGAATTCATCTTTTGGTAAGCCGGGATCAAAAAAATAAAACCTAATATCTGTTCATTTCCAATTTTTTTTTTTTGTGTCTTATATTTCTCCGTTTCTTTTCTTTTTTTAATCTTTTTTTTGTATTTATTTTTACAAAAGTTTTCCAATATATGTTGTTTGTTTTTAATGTATTTATTGGCCTTTACGTTCGAAGTAAAAGGCTGACAGAATTTAAAAATTATTGTTATTTTTAATAAATTTGACTTTTACTTCTATATAGATTTAAATGTTTTACATATTTTCCTTATATGTGTTTTTTTATATAATTTCCAGATTTGTACATTATTTTCAATAAAAAAATAGACAAAGTTTAAATCACTTGTTATTCCTCTTTTTTTTGTGTCCTTTTCTTGTTGTTTTTGTTTGCTCTTGTGGAATTAATGCTTGAAACATATAATCGGCATCCACAAAAACGTGTGCTTCTTCAAAGGATTTTAAATTATCAAAACTAAAATCTTTAAAAGCAGTTGTAGGCACCGTGCGCTAGATTAGTACGATTAACTGGACGAAATTGAATGAGAAAAACGAATTGATCTAAAAACAAGCGCATATTTATTTCGTAAGATAAGTTAAAAGGATGTATAAGAAAATTTAAGGAAAAAATCAAAAGAAAATTTCATTTTTATGTTAAAGTCAAAAAACTCGTGCGCAAAAGTGCAAAATTAGATATTGGACTTAAGTGAATGCGTTTGTTTGCATGTCTGTTAGAAAATTTCGTGAGGACTTTTGGGAGTGAAATTCGAGATTTATCCGCTGATCGTCTCTTTTCGTTTCAAGTATAGTTTTTCACTCTTTACACTGCTATTCAAAACGAATAATTTGCTTTATATAGTATCCTTAAAACAATGTGCATGGTGTTTCCAACAATCAGAGGGGATTTCTCAAATAAATAATAAATAACAAATAAAATAAAAAATAATCTGTATAAGCCACTCGGGGTATATTTTCATAACATCAATCTTGAATTCGAAACATACGAAAACTAAACTTATTAGTGAATTAAATTTCTTAAGGATCGATACACGCATTCAACTTTTTAAAGTATGAATTGCTGTATATATATAAATCTTAGTTTTCTATACGCTACTTTCCATTTTGTAAGTAACACCTTGTCCTCGTCGCCAGAAATATTGTGTTTCTGGTGTTTTCATTACCCGACGTTCAATAGCACGCTAATTTAGTAATTCGATGTTCATTTCTATATTCGTATTCGTATTCTTTTTCTTATCACAGTTCAATCGCAAAACAACGTTTGTGCTCGGATGCGGAATTTCGCCCATAGAATGGTCAATTAGGGATGCTGAGTGCCATGTATTTGCTGGAGCTGGAACAAGATGCCGTATGTGTCATAAGCTCTCCTCATGATTCGAAATTGCGAATAGTAGCCAAATATGATAGCCAGCCAAAAGAAAATCGCGATAGATCCTTCCTCTCGCATGTATTTTATTTTAACTTTATTAATTAAGAATTGTTATATATTAATAATTTAAATATTCTATCAGTAACTTTTATCATTGAATTAATGATTATAATGTTTATAGAATAACTTTGTATATAACTGACGTGAGTCAACAAATAGACTTACACCTTTATACTCACACTCAGAAATTTTATAGAAGTTCTATACGGAAAATTTTGGCGAGCTCTTAAGGTATGCTACATCAATTCAGTTGAAATTTTGGTAGCTGTTTTATGTGTTCCTGCATTGGAATTCTCCCGTGTTTGTTTCTTCATTATCGTGAGTTAATATGCAATATGATCAAGGTCCAAGCTGCTGTTTAATAGCCGCTTCAGTCCGACTAAGTTTTTTAGAATTCGTATAGTCTCGAAGAAGAACTTGTTGGCCATCTGCAAACTCGACATTTCACTTGGCGTTATAATTAATTCTTTATGTTTTTACACTGTTGTTCTTCTCTTTTGCTTTTTGTTGCGGGAGGTTTTAAATTGCTGATGCAAACTCCCACCGACCTTCCTTATGTTTTAGATTAAGTTTCTCGCAATGTTTTTGGTTACGGTAGTCGATCGAAAATTGTGCATTCGTTCGTTCTATATCACAACTTTAATATTTACAAGATTAGACTTCTTAAAGATTCTCACAAAGTTTGCAGCTTGTCCACTGATTATTGAATGTCCAGGAGCGATACTATGTGTTTAATTAAATTCATCGAAAAATTTTTTGAAGTTCGCTCGACATAAATTGTTATCCATTACCACTAACAACAAATTCAGGTAGGCAGAAATGTCAAAAAAGTTCGCTTAGTTTAATGATTGCAAAGGATGGAGTAATATTTTTTGTTTGGCATGTCTCAACGTATATCGAAAATTTTTTTTTAATAAAAAGCAATTATTATTAAGTAGACTCCAAGGCGCCCAAGGAACAAGTGTTCCTCGGGCTGTTTCGTAACTCTTGGCCAGGTTTACACGCTTGTGTCCAAGATTCTATTTCTTTGTCCATTCCTAGCCACCATTTGCAACACCTTGCTAAAGCTCTCGACTTTACGACATCGGGATGTAACATATGTAATTGATATATAGCGGTTTTCGAAATTTCTGTAGTTTGATAGTTCCATATCCACACATAACGCAATCATATTCTACTGACAGGTCCATTAATTCGTGTCGAAAAGTTTTAAAATCATGATCTTCTAACTTATTGACTTTTCCTTAAAGAATTGCGTTACTCAATTTAGAGGAAATTGGTTCCACACGAGTTTCACGTGCAACATACTTAAAATTTAGATTTTCAGTTTCAATTAGATTAACAAGCGAATATGAGTTGTAACGTACCATTACTTTAAGCCTGCTTTGATTTTATTATAAGCTTCTTGATATTGTCTATTCCAATGATTGCTTGCAAAAATTTGTAGAGTAAAGACATCTTCTGAGTAAAATCTTACATAATTTTGGAATAATAATTAGGCGTAATAAAAAGGTGTATTTTTTACGCTTGAAATTAGATCATTTTAATTCATTTTAAACCATTACTATCAATGGTTCATCCTATATACTTTAGGTTGAAACAATGACCTTTTTCTTATCTAGTTTAATAACGCTGATCTGAAGCCTTTGCGAAACCGCTTTTAATGATTTAATATGCTATTCGAAATCCTCTTCGCCAATTGCTATATCATCCCGATAAACGAGAACATTGGGAATATCATGTAACAAATTTTCCATTGTTTTTTGAAATATCGCTGTCCTCATTTTAACGCCATTTAGTAGACGTTATACTTGTAGTAGGCGTATTCCAAGCGAAAAGTATTTGGGATTGATCATCTAATTCAAATTAATTGTAAGCGTTAGATAGATCAAGTTTAATAAAAATTGTATCGCCTCCTAAAGATGAAAATATTTCATCAGCACATCGCGCTGGATATATGAAGTTCACCAAGCGTTTTCTTTCGAAACTGGTACCAAGCATGTGCTCCAATCTGTGTTATTTACTCGCTCTAGGGCACCTAATTCAATTAAGTCATTTAGCTTTGTTCTATTTTTGCTTTCCAAGTGAGTGCCAGTGATCTAGGTTTATAGAAAATTGGTTTGAAACTTCGATCAATATATAATGTAATTATGGTACTGGTATGAGTGCCTAATGCAACATTACTACTTGGCCGAATTGAGTTTTGCTTTGACAAATGATATAGTTTTAACCTTTATATAACTCGATTTCAATTACTTGTTGTTATATCTGACAATAGAACAGCAGCCTCCTTCGCGATATTATTCCAAGTGATTTTGGTGCCGTATTCACAAACATTCTATCTTCAATACAATTGTAGCATTTTCTAAATTTCAACTTTAGATTCTCGTTTTTTAGGAATGATGTCGAGAGTAATAAGCAGGATGTGGCAGTGATATAACCCTAAAACTATCTACTCCTACTAGCAACGTGTATAAACTCTCGTGAGGTTAATATAGAATATGAACTGTGCAAACTGTGTAGCATAGAATAAGCAACACTTGCAACAGAGGTTTGCTTGACATTCATTTCCTGGCAAATTATTGCACAAGGCAAAATATCTAATCTTTCCTTCCAAATGGTCCGCTCTTATTTTGTTAGAAAATTCCTGTAAATGTGATTATTAAAATTTAATGGCTTCGTACTATTCTGATTCGTTGCAGCCGTTTCGAGTTATTTTAAAAATATTTATAGTTAATTCACCTAAATATTAGATAAACCGAATTATTCTCCGGTAGTTTGTAATGTACTGTAATGTTTATTGCAACTCTGTAACGATTTGTTAATTTCGATCAAGAGTTTTGGTGATCGTAAAGAATGAAGTTGGCGATGCATGGGGACTGTGGTTTTTGGCATGGTGACGAATAGGTTAGTGTACTAAGAAAACTGAATACATTCATGGAGAAATGAGAATTTAGTGTTGATTTTGGACAAAAACTTATAAAACGCAAATTAACATTCTCCGCAAACAAGTTCTAGTTAAATAATATTAAATGTTGTAGATTTGTAGGATATACTTAAACCATCTGGAACAAAAGAACAGAAATGCATGTATACGTAAAGTATCATTTGCGATTATTGCTAAGTAACTGCGGTTGTGATCAGACGAAAAGTTCTCTTATATTTATTTTTTTATTGTATATTTGTGATAGAAGATAGTCTTTCATAAATCTTGCTTAATTTATTTCTAGTTAGTTTTCTTTTTTTTTGAATTTTCTTGTCTTTTTAGTTTCGTCTGTTTCAAAGCATCTCTTAATTTAATCTTTAATTCATTAGCGTAGTTTTCTAGATCGTATAGTGGTTTATGATGCATAATTTCGTATCTTCCCATGTTATTTTTCAAATATTAATCCGACGGGTGAAATGTGTTTCTATATGTGAAGTAGTGTTGTACGAAAAAGCGTGGCATCCATTTGCCTCATTCTTCACTATCAACAATAATGTGCTTTGTTTGGCGTTTGCTCTATTCTTAAATACCTGGAAATTTCTTTGATTAGTTCATTAGTAAACTCTGTTCCTATATCTGACTTGCGGGCTTTAAGCTGACCTTATATTAATATGACTTTTTCCACTAAAATCTTAGCTATTCAAGATACATTTTTAGTTTCATTTGGATAAGCGATAATGGGAGTTTGCATTGTGCTGTTAATAACTAACGGAAGTTGTTAGATGATCGAATGGGGCCTACTGGGTCTATGCACATATCTTTAAAGCAGTCGAATTTAATTAACTCTTAGAAGGGAACCTTATACTAATTATTATTAACAACTAGTATGAAGTATATAAGGAGATGTAAAAAAAGAAAAAAAACATAACAATAGTTCATGTATAAATAAATAAGAAAGTAAAATGAAAAAGCACGTACACAGCTGCCACAGAGGCATACCAACAACCGGTACAGATCCGAGTAAGTAAACTCCTAAGCCATTGTAAACATGAAAAGCTTGGCAACCGATAACAGAAAACAACACCAGTTAATTTTCTAGTCATAGTGAGATGTTAATTAAACATCGCAAGTTTAATTTAAATGCGACGTATGTAAATCGCGCATATTAAGCAAAATTGTTTGATAGACTTCAAAGACTTCGATATTGAGATTATATTATGGATATCATTTAGGTTTCTGCAATCAACTCTGAACGGGTTAAACAGCTCACTATTATATTAAAAGGATTAATAAATATAATGTGGCTAGAGAAGCCAATAGCGGCATTAAAGCTTCTCTCACCAGGTAATGTGGATGAATCGATAGTACCATTAATTTAATTAAGATGGAAACACCAAGAATAAATCTACGTTTCTCAAGTAACGGTGAGGATAACACAAGCGACTTATTGTCATAAGGAGAAAGAAAGACAAACTGGTCCTAGCCCAAACTCCTAACGGCAGCTAGTTAGAATTGCTTTTGAACGGATGCAATTGAATCTACATAACACCTATAGGAAGGAAATATTCAATACTCAAGTATTGGTCTAACTAAACACATGTGTGCTCAATGTGCAAATTAAAATGCAATCTTTGGTCGAAAAAAACTACTTATTCAATGAACCAATCCACTTTTTTCAACTTGTGTGATCAGTGAAATGGTCAGTATTGAATGACTTCCTTAATTTCAATAACATTTAATTTCAAAAAATTTTAATTTCATAAAATGTAATGATCACCACCTAGCCAAATTATTTAAATGAATTTGAAGCTGATATGATTGCGATTTGAAGGACAAGGAAGGAAAGAGTTTAAAATCGTCGGCATACATTTAGATATAGCTGGATTTAATCACCGAGGGGAGATCATTAATGTATAAATTCAATAAAACGGGTCCTAAGTGGCTGTCTTGAAGGACGCCAGATCCTGATCTTTTATGCAGATAAGAACTTATCCATTTCACTACGCACAAAGAGACGCTAGAGAACTAGACTTTGAAGATCAATAAGTTATGGTTAACTAAATCAAACGCCTTTCTAAAATCAGTATGTACGACATCCATGCCAGAGCCAGTAAACAAGGCATTGAAAATATGGCAAGTAAATTCTAAGAGATTCGTAACAGTTGATCTTACTTTCAGAAACCCATCCTGGAATACAGAAAAGTAATATTTCACAGCAAGAGCTAAATGCAGAGTAACAATTCGATGAGACGCTCAGATTGGCAATGCTTCTATAGTTCTTAAAGTGATGCCTTTTTTCCCCGTTTGTGAAGTAGAATAGGGAAACTACTGTTCCAATGCAAGGGGAAAACACCTGATTTCAAGGACTGATTAAAAATCATTGAAATGACACTACACAGCGCAACAAAGCACGATTTAGGCACACATGATGGAATTCCATCAGGTCCAAGCGCAGAACTATATTTTATAGACCTTAAACCATCTAAAACATCATTTTCTAAAATGACCAAGTTACGAATCAAAACCGAATTAATTATCGGAAACGGATAGTTAACAGTTAAATCGGAATCAGCAGTTGAAAAATGTGATCGGAAGTATTCAGCGAAGAAATTTGAGGTTTCAATATCATCAGAGGACGCAGACCCATTGATAGAAACAAGCGAGGGATGTATGGAGATTTTTTTTTGGAGTTGAAAAACTTAAAAATATATCTAGAATTAGCAAATAGCGAGGATTTTATCAACTGAAGGTACCTGCAATAACATTGGTGGTTGAGGTAATTAAATCTGTACCTTACAGCAGAATAGCCGAAATAGTCATAAGCAGAATTTATCATAGATTCTTTCAAAAGTTTTGTTTTCCTACTCTTGCAATATTTAATTCTACTGTTAAAGCATGGCGGGCATTTGCTTCGATGGCGGCGTTGCTTGATCGAAACGAATGCGGAAACAGCTAGGTTTAATAAATTATAGAACGATGACGGTATGGTGTTAATATTCCCAGCAGAGAAATCGAGCATAATGTGTGAAACATGAGATTTAAGCAGTAGTACATTGGTTTTTTTAAAATCAGCATGTTCTGCATGTACTGCAACTAGGAAGGCAGTTGTATTAAAGTATATTAGGATCAAATAATTTATTGAAAAATAAAATACTCTATCATATGTTGAAGTAGGGACAATATAGCCAACATTATCACTATAACACCAAGGGACTTTTGGCAAATTGAAGTCCTGCAACCCTATGACTTCATCGGTACATTTAGACTTTTCGGCCACATCACAAATGAGGATAGCATGTCTTTTATAAATAGAGAAATCCTAATTTAGGAGAATGTAGGAGCAAGTTACATATAACTGTTTATTGACAATTTTCGTCCGAATGGCAATAACTTCAACGTCGGGATCAGATAGAGACATTAAAACACCACCAGTGTGATCCAATCGATTCTTTCTCAAAAGCTGGAAAGAATTGTGAAAAAGTTTCGACGAAAGTAAATCAGGCTTTACACAGGTTCCACTGACAGCCGAACAGTAAAATCCCGTGCTAAATGAATTTAGGAACGTAGAGCGAATTTTTAAACTTAGGCCCCTAACATTTTGGTTAACGAAAGTTACTGGGCGTAAAGAAACATTTAGTTTTTAAGGGGGGAGGAGCTACCGGTTTGGTGTTACGGGGACCATCCCTAGAAATAATTTTTTTCTATTAAGGACCCAGCTGGCCACAATGGTTTGGCAACTGATCGCGGCGTGTTTGCTTCGTTCTTTTCTGTAAAGAGTAGTGCATTATATTAACTCTATTTCTTTTTGCGCTTAATTTTTCGCATTTTTTTTAAAAGGGATATTATTATAAAGGCATAAAGTTAAAAGGTGTAAGAATTTTAATCTCTATCTTCTTGACTTGACATGGAGTGTCTATATACTTCATGTCGTGCCAAATCTGGTCCTGAATCGGATAGGTTCATTAGGTGCTGGCTTTGCGATCGCTTTGGGCATGCAAAGTGTGCCGGCATTATAGGCCGTGCTGCTTACGCAGTCATTGATCCTTCCAAAGGATTACGTTGGTCATGTCCCGACTGTAGAAAGCGGGACATTGACTTCTACATCGTCTGTTCGCGGAGACGAGAAATGCTTTCTCAAAATTAAGTAAAAATCTCGGCTCCATGCGGAAAATGTTTGAGGAAATTAAGTCTAGGTTTGATGAGTGTCGCTACAGTGAGCACTCATCTCCTTCCCAGGCCTCCAAAATAGCTACTCGTAGAGTAGGGACGTCACCTATGATCCCCTCTAAACATGACGCGCTTATACAAATTAGTGCTTCTAACTCCACGTCGAAAGTTTTCCTTTCCGACACTGTCGATTTGGTCGATAATAAAATTGTTACGAACAAGTCGGCAAGCCCGTCTGTCTTAAGCTATGCCGAGGTTGCAAGGGAATCTCCTCCCGGTCCCGTCGTTTGTTCGAATCAGACGCCATCACCTAAAAATAATAATAAGAAAGTGCAAAGTAAGTCCGCTTCCCCTCCCTGGTGTTCGAGTGTGAATACTAGTCACCATACTGGGCATGTCGCTCAAGCTTCTCGCACAAGTGTGTCAATATCTTCTCCTTCTCATAACTCCCAAGCCGTGAACCCTACTATTCCAAGTAGTGATGATATTTGCTTGACGGCAGTTCCTCCTAGGAAGGCATTATTTGTGTCAAGACTGGCACCGGAAACATCGGTAGGTAATATAAAAAGCTATCTAGCGGCGAAAGCCCCATCAGTCAACTTGAAGCTCGTTAGCATTTTCAAATTGGCTCCTTCTCAACCGAGAGCAATATCTTCATTTAAAATTCTAGTTCCGACTGAAAACAGTGAAATATTGTTAAATAAACCCCTGTGGCCAGTAGGATCGTTAATTAAGGTATTTATTCTTAGAGATCGACCCCGTAATACCAATGCTGTAGGCCTGTCGCCTTCAAAAAGCTAAATGTTTCTTCAGGCCCATTATGTCTCATTTATCAAAATGTTAGGGGCCTAAATTCAAAAATTCGGTCGACTTTTTTAAAGTCAGTAAGCACTGAGTTTTTCTGTTTTGCTTTCACTGAAACTTGGTTGAAACCTGATATAAATTCGTCGGAACTATTTCATAATCCTTCTGTTTTCAGAAATGACCGATTGAATCGCATTGGTGGTGGTGTATTAATTGCCATATCTGCGTCAGTCCCGTCCAATTCAATTGAATTTCCCACGTCTGCTGACGTCGAATTTATCGCCATTCGAGCGAGAATATCTAATATTTATTACATGCTCCTACATTCCCCCAAATTCGGATATCACCATATATAAGAAGCAGGCTGCCCTCATTTGTGAAGTGGCCAAGCAGTCTAGACCTACTGATTTTGTCGTTGTGTTGGGAGATTTCAACTTGCCTCAAGTCACTTGGTGTAACAGTGATAATTCTGCCTGTTTAATTCCTTCTTCAACATCTGATAGAGCTATAGTATTCTTTAATGAATTACTTGACCATAATTTAGGTCAATACAACTGTACCTTTAATTGTAATGATCTTT